>JANAVB010016400.1:13537873-13545373 GCA_029216955.1 Iris pallida
ATCTGGAAATAACAGATTATGAATCATGTATCAGTTTTGTGGTAAAAAGGAAAATGTAAAACAAATCAAACTAAAATGCAATTCTCATGGTTGGTAACTAAAATATAGAGTGTACAGGTGTCCTTGCAAGTGTCTCATGTCCACCATAGCCAGACACGGCGTGTCCACGCAAGAAAACCCAAAACAGTGCACAGACACTGCACAGCAGTGTACTGCCTCGTGCACAAGTGTACGCGTGTCGTGCACTCGACACAGGACACTTCGTGTCTCGTGGTCACCAACCTAGGTAGCCTACCTATAGGACTATATATTAAGCTAGCTAACACGTGTCCAAGTCATGTCAGTGTCCGATATGGGAGCAGTAACAGTGGAGAAAAACTGTGTGCACAGTTCGTGTACAAATTCAGTGCGGGAGCAATTACTCCTCCGACACGACACAAGTCGACACGAGATTCAAGGGGTGTGATGTCAGTCACTGCCCCTTGGTCTGTGTCAAGTGGCAGGTCGCCACGTGGCGTGTCGTGTCCACAGTGACAATCGGGTAGCAGGGGAAAGTTGTGGGCTGTGCACAGGCCGTGTCCTCATCCAAAATATGACACAAAAGGACCCGAAAATCACCTCAGAGACTAAGAAATCATTAAGCAATATCAAAACCAAGATTTATATTCAAAAAGAATCAGAAAACGAGGATGAAATGCCCACTGTGGCATTTCATCAAACACATAGGTGTATCCATTGATACGTGTCCGATACGGACACGTATTGGACACGAAACCTAACAATGCCTATACCAACAGAGAGAGGACACCTAGGGCTTCCTAATCATGCAAAGAAATCGAGATTTGGTGGAGGGAATAGAAAGTTACCTATGTGTGTTCCTCTCCAAAGAAAGCTTCAAAATGGGGGATCCTTTTTGCTAATCCCAAAGCTCCAAATTGTCCCAAATTAGAGAATGACCTCCATGAACAGCAAGTAGAGGTGGATTAGGAACTAATGCAAAAGACTAGAGAGAAAAAGGAATTAAAACAAAGAAACTAGAGCTTGAGGAAGATTCCTATACCTTTCCTTCTATAAAATGTTGAAACTCAATAAAGAGGCAAGAACCCTAAATGAAGAGATTATTTATAGGGAGAAATAGCCCTAGGTGGCTTCCATGGGCTGATTAGGGTTAGGGTTGGTTCATGGTGTGGGCCTATGGGCTATAAGTCTCAAGTCATTAATCATGACTTATGAAGTCATAAGCCATTTTAGCCTAATCAACTCCAAAACTCTCCAAACAAGTTCTAATGACTCAAACCTCACTAAATTAGGTCTAACCAAGTTTACTTAACCTAACCAAGTGGTCTTAACCTAGGTTAGTCACTAGGTTAGTCTTCTAGTCAACACTAGTCAAAGTCAACCTATAGGGTCAAAATCAATTCTACTAAAAATCACCAAAAATCACTAAAAATCATATTAATTATAATAAATCCAAATAATAAATAATAATTCCAAATAATTCACAAATTTTCAAAAATAACCAAAATACCCCTCAATCTAGGAATGATAAACAAAACACTAGCAAGACACCAATTCATAAGTCATGTTTTAAAAATAATTTTTAAAATGATTAAAAATCAATAAAAATCATATAAAATTTTAGATATCATAATTAAATATTAAAATATAAAATTTCAAAATTACCCTCATTTTAGAAAACTGGGTGTTACAATCCTACCCACCTTAGAAAAATTTCGTCCTCGAAATTACAATAGTAGTAGTCCTTCTAGGTCAAACACCCCACAATCAAAATCTCAAACATACCTTCAGATAATCATATGCGTCTGTCTAAAATCATGATACTCAGAATCTTCGTCATGCTAGTGAACACGGCTACGATAATCACAGAGTCCTTGACTAAGGTACGTACCTCTAGGTTCATGGTATTTAAAATTTTCGCATTGCCGCATGCGACGGCGAAAATCTTAAATTCCTATACCCGAGAATTACATCCAAAATCTGACTACATGTCCTCACTATGCCAACTAACACGACCATCGAAGATTCTAGGTCCCATGATTTAGGTGACCTAGCCCATATGATTTTCTCAGAAGAAAACAAACATAATAAAAGAACAACATGACAAAATTAATCAATCAGCAAGGAACAGATGGAACCGAATTTCAAGGTAGTTATAAAAGACAATTTCGGGAATAGAATTAAGAAGAACGGAACATGCAGCAAGATCTCCAATGGTCTGTGCATCCTCGACTGTCCTGACGATAGCTCGCCCTGCGGGTTTCCCCCTGGTCTGCTACTGATGCTGCATGAATTACCGCTGCTGAGAGAGATCAGAAATGATGGAAGAAAATCTCTGTACAGATAGAGGTACACCTCCAATGTAGAAGAAACGCCAACCTGAGTCGGCACAACAAGAGCTGCAGTCTCGAGGCCCTGATAAACAGGACGAGAGGTGGCCAGCCTCTCGATAGTATCCCCCGAACCGAAGCGATGAGATCATGTCTTCATAACCATCATGAGGACAGATCGAAACAGGAAACAATTTCTGAGAATGAAGCGAAAATTCAAAGGAGATCAGTTTATATTCAAGAGAAACAACAAGCTACAAATTTAGATAAAAGGGATCTGATAAGGAGTTTTTTTTCCTAATGTGATTGAGTACCTCCAAAAATAATCCTAATCCTACTGCAGGCTGTAGTAATTCTCTAGTTCGAATACCACTACATAAACTCGACCTGCGTGGGCCACCACTAAAAACGTGTCACGACCCGCACCCACTGTGAGGGTACGAGAACGTCACAACGCCCAGCCTATGCCGTAGTGTCGGCGGTAGAACGCTGTTCTAGGTCAAGAACTATAACTAACATAATATGAATACTCTCCATAAGGAGGCCAACACAGAGGTACAATCCAATCACAATCTAAGGTAGAATGTAGAACGATGAAATAGATAAAAAATCCCCAACTGAGGTACAACAGAAAAGAGATACAAGTCTTATCATCTCTAAAATATACAAACTCTGAATCAAGAACAACAACTAAACATAAAAAGAAAAACAGTCTAAACTATCTATACTAAGCAAGGTATCATCCTCAGTAGCTGCCTGAACCTCCCCTGGGGTCCAGGTCGCGAGTGTCAACTAGGCAAGCTCTAAGTAAGGGGGTGCAGGGTTCCTCATCATCCTCTGTAAAATTTTCAATAGGTCCAGTCAGGACGGAAGCGAGCACAAAACATCTCACGTAGTTCATATCGAGTTAGGAAATATAAAGCATGCAATAGAGTAAAGTACATAAAATGCTGAAAGAAGAAGATATATGAAAAATAGTAGAGATTTGATAACAGAAAATATCTAAATATGATAAGTAAGAACTGTAAGGAACATGTGATTTAGAGTACAATCTGGTTATGTAAACGGGCTAGGACAATGCAATGGTAACTCTATTGTACGTGGGTGTACAATAGACATATACAATAGTTATACAATATTGTACAATAGGATTTGAGTACATAACCAATTCTACTCCCCCTTCCCAATCAATACACAAGGATCTACTCCAGTTACGTTATCTTATACAATAGTGTACAATATTATACAATGGATGTACAATGTTATACAATAGTGTACAATGGTCTATCCCTGGGGCTCATGTGATAATGAGAGTACAATACGCACAATGAGTATACAAGGATATGGGTATTCAATAAATATAATATGGAAGTGAAACTCACAACACAATATGTATCTAGTGAATACAAGGGGATAACATCCCAAAAGGAGATCCATATAGTACCAATCCGTGATAACAGTCATGTCAGCATCAAGTACAGTAATCTAGAGCAAGAATGTAAATCCATACAAGTATGAAACGGTCAGAGAATGTACTCGCCTTGTATCTGAATGTCTGAAGTAAATGTACTGTCCGACATGGGATACCTGACTCCTATTTAGAGCAACACAAGTCAAGATGTATACAGGGGATGATAAATGAAATCTACAATGCATCTGCATGCTGTCTAGGTCAAACTAGACTAAAGTCAACCCTTGGTCAACTCCAGTCAACTATACTAGTCAAGGCTAGGTCAACTAGGTCAAGTCCTAACCCAAACAATTCTAACAAGTCTCACTAGGCCTAACCAAGTCTAATCTAGCAATCACACACCAATCACAAGGCTATACAAGCCAAACACAAGCACATATCAAGGCACATCCTATTCATGCATATTCAATATTATACATAAGAGAAGGAAAGCTAGCATGTAAAGCTATGTGTGTGTGTGAACATGGATGTGTACATAAAGAGAGAATTCAACACTAGGCCCTATATCTTAACACATGTATATTTATTACCTATATATAATAACTATACAAGTTGTATATATATATGACATATATATATATATACTTGTGTAATCCATATATCCCATGTAGGTATCAATAATAGATACCCTAATATACTTGACTACCATATTTATATATATACACACATTACTTATATATATTATCTATTAGCATATAATCACATAGAAAAAATAGGACACATAGAGAGGGAAGACAAGAGTGTGTGTGTGTATAAAACCTATGTGTGTGAGTGAAACATGTAAGAGTGTGTGTATAGAAAACTGTGTGTGCCAAAGTGTAATAGTGTGTGTGTTAAAGAGAGGCAAGTGTGATAGCTAATGAAACTGAAATCTGGAACAAAACAGTGGCAAGTGCATACCTGTATAAAATCTGGAAACAGTGGCTAGTGTGTTGTGAGATGAAAAGTAAAGAGAGATGTGTGGTGTAATATTTGTGTGTGATGAGAGGAAATCTGAATTCATAATGTGTATGTGTGTGAGTAATGATGGAATGTGAGGGTGTGTGTCATAGATACCCATGAGGCATGTGCGTGCATAGCCAAAGAAATCAGCAAGGGAAAACAGTGAACAAAAAAAATACAGATAAGCAAACTGAAAACAATTTTCAGTCTTCACAAAATTCGAACCCAGGTTCATGGGAAACACCCAAAGTTCAATCTCAGTTTTCAACATCAAAACAAACTCAGTTTTAAGAAAAATGATTCACATTGAAAACTCAGCTTTCAACCATAAAACCAATTCCAGGTTTCAGTCAAATACATCCTAACATTCTCAAGTCTTCTAGATTTCAGTTCAACACTACTTGCATTCGGTTTAGTCTTACACAATTCTCAGATGTTAAATTAACAGTGTATCCATGTATCCTAGAAAATTAGTGAATGGTAATAGAAGAAAATAGTGGTGTGCATTTGTGTTCCTGTGCCAAGAGAAGGAAATCAGTTCCCAGTGATAGGAGAACTTGACAGTTCTCCAACCAATGACAGTTCAATGGAGAGACTCCCAAGTTTCCTAGGAACTGGAAATCAATGCTCAGATATTAATTAAAAGTATCAGGAAATTGGTTTAAACAGGGAACATATCACAGGTTAAAAAAAACAAAACAGTGTATCAGTCACTGTTCAAATTCAATGACATTTGAACTTCTTCCCCAACCAAAAGCCTACACTTGAATTTATCTTAGTTAACATGGATTATAACATGTAATGATCGAATCAGTAGGAAATATATCCAAACAGTAACCTAACACTTTCTCAGGTTAATATTAAACCTTCACTTCACATTGAACTCAGGAATAGGAGTTCAGTCCATCAAACACTAAACTCAGCTTTCAACCAAAATTCGAAATAAACATGAAGGGAAACATGGCTATAAACATGGGGGAAAAATTAACAGGGATTTGAAATCCAACTACAACTAAACAATCCCGATTTTAAATCATAGATAGAAAACATATAGGAGCATAGCATTTGGGACTTAAAACCAAACATTAACAGCATTAACTAGGTAAGAATGACTGCCAAAATTCCCATTTCAAAAATCTAGAAATAACAGATTATGAATCATGTATCAGTTTTGTGGTAAAAAGGAAAATGTAAAACAAATCAAACTAAAATGCAATTCTCATGGTTGGTAACTAAAATATAGAGTGTACAGGTGTCCTTGCAAGTGTCTCATGTCCACCATAGCCAGACACGGCGTGTCCACGCAAGAAACCCAAAACAGTGCACAGACACTGCACAGCAGTGCACTGCCTCGTGCACAAGTGCACGCGTGTCGTGCACTCGACACAGGATACTTCGTGTCTCGTGGTCACCAACCTAGGTAGCCTACCTATAGGACTACATATTAGGCTAGCTAACATGTGTCCAAGTCATGTCAGTGTCCGATATGGGAGCAGTAACAGTGGAGAAAAACTGTGTGCACAGTTCGTGTACAAATTCAGTGCGGGAGCAATTACTCCTCCGACACGACACAAGTCGACACGAGATTCAAGGGGTGTGATGTCAGTCACTGCCCCTTGGTCTGGGTCAAATGGCAGGTCGCCACGTGGCGTGTCGTATCCACAGTGACACTCGGGTAGCAGGGAAAAGTTGTAGGCTGTGCACAGGCCGTGTCCTCATCCAAAATGTGACACAAAAGGATACGAAAATCACCTCAGAGACTAAGAAATCATTAAGCAATATCAAAACCAAGATTTATATTCAAAAAGAATCAGAAAACGAGGATGAAATGCCCACTGTGGCATTTCATCAAACACATAGGTGTATCCATTGATACGTGTCCGATACGGACACGTATTGGACACGAAACCTAACAATGGCTATACCAACAGAGAGAGGACACCTAGGGCTTCCTAATCATGCAAAGAAATCGAGATTTGGTAGAGGAAATAGAAAGTTACCTATGTGTGTTCCTCTCCAAAGAAAGCTTCAAAATGGGGGATCCTTCTTGCTAATCCCAAAGCTCCAAATTGTCCTAAATTAGAGAATGACCTCCATGAACAGCAAGTAGAGGTGGATTAGGAACTAATGCAAAAGACTAGAGGGAAAAAGGAATTAAAACAAAGAAACTAGAGCTTTAGGAAGATTCCTATACCTTTCCTTCTACAAAATGTTGAAACTCAATAAAGAGACAAGAACCCTAAATGAAGAGATTATTTATAGGGAGAAATAGCCCTAGGTGGCTTCCATGGGCTGATTAAGGTTAGGGTTGGTTCATGGTGTGGGCCTATGGGCTATAAGTCTCAAGTCATTAATCATGACTTATGAAGTCATAAGCCATTTTAGCCTAATCAACTCCAAAACTCTCCAAACAAGTTCTAATGACTCAAACCTCACTAAATTAGGTCTAACCAAGTTTACTTAACCTAACCAAGTGGTCTTAACCTAGGTTAGTCACTAGGTTAGTCTTCTAGTCAACACTAGTCAAAGTCAACCTGTAGGGTCAAAATCAATTCTACTAAAAATCACCAAAAATCACTAAAAATCATATTAATTATAATAAATCCAAATAATAAATAATAATTCCAAATAATTCACAAATTTTGAAAAATGACCAAAATACCCCTCAATCTAGGAATGATAAACAAAACACTAGCAAGACACCAATTCATAAGTCATGTTTTAAAAATAGTTTTTAAA
>JANAVB010016400.1:13547873-13717873 GCA_029216955.1 Iris pallida
TAAGATAACACAGAAGTTTATAACTAAGATTAAATAACAACAACAAAACCAACTACTAAATAATAATAATCTCAAACAATCTCAAAACAAACAATATCTCAACTTATTACAATTCATGTTCTAAAACATGAAAACTAAACCAAGTCTACTAGCTAGTCTTCCGATCACTCCCGAGTGTCGGGGCCAAAGGTAGCTAAGCCATCTCCTACTCCATAGTAAGTAGGGCAAGTGTCCTCAGGGAAAACATCTTTAATATTTTCAACTAGTCCAGTCAGGACAGGAACGAGCGTAACTCATCTATAAATCTCAAGTAAATGGTAAAGACTATAAAGCAGTTATAGACAGTTATATTGACGAACATGGCAGTTTTATATAGGTAATGATGTAGAAAAATAATTAAAGTATAAGGGAAGTAATGTGACAAAATAAGAGAAGAAACATGGCAAGCAAGACTGTAACACAAGTTAGCTGAACTAGAGTAACATGATATAAGTCCAGATTGTACAATATAAGTCAAGTGTAATTCCAATGTGAGTCTAATATAATATCAATCGAATACAAGATGAATCCAGTACAAGATGAGTCCAGTAAGTGATTAATGAATCTAGGGTGAGTCCAAACTATACTCTAACATTGTGTTTTAAAATACCGAGATCGACATGTAAACGGCTGTGGGTAATACGGTACATCATACACTGATCAGGTGAGGGATGGCTATCGTTTCTATTATAATTCCAAGGGAGGTGTTTCCAGTATAGGGAATGTTCACATGTCTGCTCCAATATTTCCTCGTCCAACAAATACAAGTGAATCCATAATCCGATACAAAAATAAGTACAAGTCCAGCCAGAACATGATGATGCCAGTAGGTGATTCCAGTAATAGTTCCAGTAATAGAGGCCAGATATGTAAATGGTGAGTGTCGCATGCAATGGATCTAGTAATATCAATCCATGTTGACAGAGAATCAAATAGAACTAACTAGAACTGAAATACAGTAATCGATAAGTAAATAAAAGAACTATCAGAGAATGTACTCGTCTGATACCCTGAAAGACTGATGAATATCAGATGTCTGAACCGGAGTCACAATATCCTAATTAGAGCAATATAGGTTATGATGTGTTCAATATGATATAATTGAAGTTTTACAATGCAATCTACATGATTCTAGGTCAATCTAGGTCAAAGTCAACTCTTGGTCAACTCTGGTCAAACTAGTCAACATCTAGGATTTGGTCAACTAGGTCAATCTTAGTCAACTAAGTCAAACTCTAGTCAAGCTAGGTCAATTGGTCACATATTGACTAAATGTTGACTTTTGGTCAGCTAGAACTATTTGGTCAAACTTTGGTCAGTTATAGGGTTTTGGAACTTACACTTATCAACTTTGGTCAAACTTCTAGTCAACTAAGTCAACAAGTAAATATTGGTCAATTCTATATAATAGGATAATGTCTAGGAGAAAAGGTTTAGTCAAATCCTATATTAACTAACCTCAAGAATCGAATCTCACATAAACTAAGTATAAAGGCCAAAGCTCTACCTTAAAACTCAACTCCTAAGTTAACCATATACCAATCACTCATATACATACATATAGGGTACACTATGACCCAACCTAAACTCATAGTCAAAATTACTTATAACCACATTACTAAGGCATCCTACATGACCATAATACATACATATGTACATTATATCTATATCCTCACAAAAGTATATATATATATATATATATATATATATATATATATATATATATATATATATATATATATATATATATATATATATATATGCATATATCAATATCTAACATATACAGATATTAACTCAAGCGAACCATGGCTAATATCTGACAAGGATTGGACCTCACTCTCTCTCACAATGACACTCAACTGTTATATAGGGCTGCCTTCCCTATAACTGATACATAAATGGCTCCCACTAGTTAATTGATACTTGTATCAGTTAACTTTCCTCCAAAACATATCTAATACTAATACAGATCCAAACTGAACATATATCCCAATTGATACATGAATGGGCCTTCAATGATCTGTTATTGCTTATGTTGCATATTATTTCCCTCCACTTATTCATCAACTGGACTGAATGGTAGGTAGTGGATTGAAACCATAGGTAAATTTTCACTCTCCACCTCAAATCTAACCTCTCTAAATACTGACACATAACCCCTTAATCTCACTGCAACACACAAACACACACACACCAAGCTCTAAACTCTCATTGAAACCTCTGCCTAAACTAATACATGATACTGCCCTCACTCTCTAACTCTCATACCTGCTATGTAGGCTATATACTGTTACACTTGGGCTGGACATTCATAAAAGGGCTAACATCTAGCATGGGCTAATGAATCCAAATATGAACTAACATACTTAACATGCTAACCTGGGAATCAAATGTATGCAACCATAACCCAGGTAACCATCAACCCGAACAAACAAATCCCCAATTACAGTTCAAAGTCAACTAGTCCATATACATTTCATACATGTATAAATACATGCATATACATTATAAAATTAAAATAGAAGTGTGTGTATAGAGGTAGGTAATTATGTATGCAACATATAGGTGTCAACCCTAGTGTCCAAAACAGTATCAAAATTGTGCCCTAACAGTGTCCAAATCATTGTCGAAGTCGTGTCAGAAAACCAGGTAGAGGCACAGCCTCGTGCAGTGGTATCGACCAACCTGGGGGCTCGTATGTCCACCCTAGGGCCTCGTGCCCGTGTCCAAGGTTAGGTCAGGACTAGGGCTTCGTGTCTAGGGACCTAATTCGTGTCCATGAAGTGTTATGTTGTGATACGAAAGTCGTATCAGAACGTGTCTGCTGCGTGTATGTGTGACAGTGTAAATCGATGTGATCGAGATTTCTCTCTCGACACTACACCAAGACCCACGAAACTTTGTGTGTGTTGTGTCAGTGAGTACCCCCATGTGACCACCAAATATCATGTCAAAATATGTCATGTCTACAGAGAAAATAGACACGAGTAGTAGGACAGTGCACGAGGTCTCGTGTAAGTGTCCCCGTGTCCTAAAACAGTATCTAAAACATCTTAAATTCGGCTCAGTCGATTTGATATACAATATACACCTAGTTAGCTACAAATCCATGTAATCAGTTTTAAAAAATATGAATATTTATTTCGAAGAGGCATTTCATCAAACACTTTACACTACACTCCGATACGTGTCCGATACGTGTATCAAATGGACACAAATTCCTACCAAAATCTAAGGGAACCTAATTGAATGCCACTATTGAAAGAAATCAGGAATTTGAATGAGTTTGATAGATTTTACCTATTAAGAGTGAATCTATATGAAAAGCTTAATGAATGCGGGTCCTTCTCCAATTTATAATGATCCCAAGCTTCTAAATCTTTGCTAGCTAGTCTCCCACAGTCTCTATACTAGAAAGAGAGTCTAACGCAAAAGACTAGACTCAATTTGGAGGAGAAATAAAGAATTGGAGGTGATTTGGGGAAGAACACTATTAGGGTTCTTAAGAGGCTATGTAAAAGAGGCAAAAGGGTGCCAAGAGATGTTATATAGAGGTGGAGATCCTTTGATGTTAGCCTAGGGTTATTTCTAGGGTTAGGGTTAAGTTTTATGAGGTTTAAAGGCCTCTAGCTAGTTTAATTCTAGGCCTCAAGCTAAAGGCCCAAGTGAACATATCTATCCTTAACAAATATCTAACCTCAACTTAATATCGAGATATTCCTAACCTTGTCATGATGGATGCTTCTAATCTAATATCTAGGATCATGGATAATATTAGGTTAGGGCAATTCTATGTTAATCTCTAACAAAATACTTAGCACATTATCACTTAATCAAAATCCTAATTAATTCAAAAGTCACAAAATGACCAAAATATCCTTAGGCAAAAAAGTTGTAATTAGTTATTCTAATCACATGGTTAGGTCCCCATGGTCATGGTTAGTCCCTAGGCTTAACAATTCTAGGGTTACACTAGCAAAATACTAAAATCACAATGGACCAAATTAAATAGTATTAAATTAATTAAAGTTTACAAAAAATCACTATAATGAATTAAATCCTATTATTTAATAATCAATTTTATAAAGGTTAAAAATTACCCTAATTTTAGAAAAGTGGTGGTTACAAGTCTATCCTTCTTAGATGAATTTCGTCCTCGAAATTTAAGGTGATCGTACTCCTTCTAGGTCAAACCCCTTCTAGGTCAAACCCCCAATCCAAGGTCAAGAAATAACTATCCTATAACATACAATCATAATCCTACTGGTCGTAATTTTATAGTCTCGAACAGGGTCACTATACTATCTAGCATGTCACAAGAATATTCTGACAGATACTAATGAAATCACACATGAAGGTAGGGAAGAAGAACAGGAAAGACAAACCTGATAACCCGTTACCCATAGCGTCGGCCTCCTCGACCGTCAGCGCAAAAGCCTCGCCCTTCTGGTGCTGGGCATGGTACTATGCCACAGGTGGCCTAACTCCCTCATATGGAGGTGCAGTGGGACAATCTATCATCCGATGAGTGTCAGATCTACAAAATAGGCAAACCTTCAGCCTCCTCCTATAAGACTCCCAAACGTGCCCCAGCTTTCTGCATTAGGCATAAGTCGGTATCCTGCGGTCCTGTCCTCGAGGCTGATGTTGCATCTGTTGAACTCTAGCCGGTGCCTGCATCTGCTGTGGCTGGTGTGCTACCCTCTATACACAGGGATGCTTCCCACTCCCACTAGCCCCTCCTGAATCCTTTCGGCCCCTCTTGGACTTGAGCTCCAAGTCATCCTCTGCCGCCATGGCTCCTGTCATAATCTGCTTAAAGGTAGCGTCGTGACCACTCTTGGTCAATGACTTGATCTCCTTGATCAAACCTCTCCTGAACCTCCTCGCCTTCGCTGCCTAGCTATGGCCCTCTATAAATCTGCCTATGTTTGCCAAAAAAATCAAAAACAGGTATTACAGAACACTGAAATTGACTGCAAACTCGCTTGTACAAAGAAAAGCCTAGAAAAGAATCCTAGGAAACAATCTAAGTACAATTATTTAGTTTTGATTCTGGGGGGTAACGGTGGAGGCTCGGAAAAGTGCTATCAACTCTGCCTTACTCTATGGACTATCTGACGCAGTCTTTAGATCTTGAAGAAATTGCTTTCTTGAAGGTTGCCAGCCTTTTGCAGGGGTGTGGCACCCTGCTATTTATAATAGAATATTTGTTGAGCCGCATAGATGGCCTGTTGCCACGTGGCTGATTGGCACGCGAAGACCCGCTCTTTGGCTGCCAACTGTTGATTTGTTGGGATTTTGTTACAGCAAATCTGGGTAGTTTAGGACTTGGTCAGATTGCCATGCGTCCTATCGCAGGAATCACTTTTTTAGCCGCATAGATCTCTCAGTTTTTGACCATGTGGGGCCGTATGAGTCTCATGCGGCTTAAGTCGTAAACTTCCTTAGTCCTGTATTTTGGCCGCATAAAGCTCATGTGGCTTGGATCACAGTTACTCTTGGCTGTATATAGTTTGGAGACTTTGGGGCCGCATATGTCTGAGCCACATACGGTTCATGCGGCCTAGATGAAACTCCTTCTGGCCGTATGAAGGCGTACAAACCCTGCTTTTGGACGACGTCTCACGTCTTATCTTTTTGTCGAAGCGTCAGGACTTGTCAGCTTTATCAGACGATTTCTCCTCTTGGCCGCATATCTTCTTTTTGTAGCTGGTTGTCGACGGACCGCATATGTCATTGAACCAGTCATGCGGCTTTCCTTTATGCGGACCTGTTTGGCCCAAAGTACCTATGCGACAATTTATAATCCGCATGAGCCCCATATTTTTTATGTTTCTACAAGACCCCCTTCAAAGTTTTCAAATTGCAAATTTGGAATACTTTGAATAAGAAGTATGAAAATATGTCAAGCCGCAGGGAGTCTTTAAATTGCAGGAAATTTTTCGAACTGCAGAGAAATCTTGAGTCGTAGGAAAGTCTTGAGCCGCAGGGACATTTCGAGCCGTAGAGAGCCTGCCAGCTGTCACTGCTGTATTTAATTTTCTTGATTCAGTTGTGGATCTCTTTTCGAGATAAAGCCGACAGTTACTGGAGACAAAGTCCCCAAATGTCGACATTATCTTTAATGATCTCGAGAACCGAAGAGACGCTCGACGGTTATTAGGGATAAAGTCCCCAAACATCGTCCTTATCCTTAATGATCTCAAGAATCGAAGGGTCTCTTTTCAGCAACTCTATAAATAGGAGTTATTCAGAGAGAGATTTTTTTTTCAACTTCTCCTCCTTCGACTTCAACATACTTTCTGCTATGGCTCCAAAAGCTTCTAGGTCGACTGGTGCGACGGCCAAAGGAAAGAGACTTGCTTCTCCGTCGAGAGCGGCAGCCCCTCCTTCCATTCAGTCCGACGTGCAACCTCCTCTCAAGAGTAAGGATGGTGAGCAGACGATGACTAAAATTTTGAATAGCCATAGCGCATATTTTCATGTGCAGGCCTGTCATATACTGCTTTCGCTTTAAGCCTGGTCGATGCATACCCTATCTCATTTGGACCACATGTGTTCTGTATGATAGTGCCGCATGGACTGAGCCGCATGACCACTGCTCATTCGAACTTAAACCACATAAGTGTCTCAAGATTGATCTATATGAACATTTCATGACTGAGCCGCATAGGTACCGCGTGAGCACTTTATGATCAGTTCGCATAAATACTGTAAGACTGAGCCGCATGATTGCCTCGTGACTGATTCGCACGAGTATTGGGCCGTATGAGTTTTTCATGACTGAGCCGCATAAGAGCCGCATGAACATGACTGAGCCGTATAAATGCTGTATGTGTACTTCATAAAGTCGGCCTCATGACATTGGGCTACATGAGTTCTGTTTTGGCTGGGCCGTATAACTGGCTAGGCCGCATAACAGAGTTCTTTGTTTTCTTGGTACTAAATCCTCTTTTTCTCATGTTTTTACAGGGATCTGGCTAGCGAACTTCTCCAGGACTGGTGTCGGCGATGGAGTAAAAATACAACATTCTGGTGCCTACATCAGACAGCTCAAAACTCTCCATGCTTCGGAAGAGTTTTTCCTTCGCCTTTTTGGCATACACATCAAACAACTCAGCACTCTTCATGCTTCGGAAGAGTTTTCCCCAGGTGGTAGGAAGGGCCTTTATACCTCGGAGAGTTGGACGGTGGTCAGGCGTCGTTATGAACGTCCTGTCTTCACAGCTCTCCAAGTAGGCGAAACCACCATCAAGGACCATATTTTGAAGGTATGGTCCTTCGGAGGAGCAGGGCTAAGGCATCCGCAATACGGAGGGGAGGATTGCATACTATATTTGCCCTCCTCCAGGTAGCTCCTTGGGGATTCAACAGCTTTGTTTGTTTCTCAGCAGTAAAACAAGACTTCCTTCGAGGGCCACGAAACTGCTTGAAGACGAAGTGCTGTCAAACTAAACTATGTATTGCCAGATTTTCCTTTCTTTGCTTTCTGCTGTCGATAGTCCTATGAATGTAATTGATCTTGAATAAGTAGAGTATCTTCACTCCATTCTTTATTTGTGGTATTTTGTGGTGCTTGTACTAGAGGGCCTAATATAGCATTTGTGTTTGTTAAAGAACATCCCACTAGGGGACTTTTGTGGACCTACTTCCCATTTGTGCATCTGGAAATGCGAGCAAATAGATTTAAATAATATTTTGTGGACCTACTACTCTTTGGTACACCGATGGTACGAGTAATAGATTAGAATAATTTTTTTGTGGACTTATTACCATTTTTGTGTACTGGCGATGCGAGTACTGATAATAAGTGGGGAGAAAACCAACATATTTACTCAGAGGTAATGAGGACGTGGTAAATATAGGTCAAAACAAAGCCTTCCTACTCAGAGGTAATGAGGACATGGTAGGAGTAGGCCAAATGGGGATACACAGAACAACTCAGAGGTGTTATCAACGTGGAAATTCTATGCATTGGGTGGTTTGTTTGTGATGGATAGAAAAATAACTCAAAGGTAATAGGGACGTGGTTATTTTTCCATTGGAGAATTTTGTGGACCTATTACCCTTTTTGTGCACTGATGGTACGAGTAATAGATTAGGACAAGTTTTATGGACCTACTACCCTTCTGTGCAATGGTGGTGCGGGAAATAGATTTTGAGGCAAATTCTCGGTAGAGAAAAGCTATGACCAGGAAGTTCATAGATATGACCAAGAGATGAGATAGGAATTCATTCGAAGTAGTCAGAGAGTAAGTTCAATGGTACCTGAGGGTACATATCTCAACAATCAGGGAGATTTGAAGCCAGAGTGTAAGTTCAGCGATACCAGAGGGTATATAACTCACAATCTGAGGGATAGTTGGAACGGGTTGTTTAGACATAGTATTTCTTGAGGAACTTGCCGTTGATGGGTATCATGAGTAAGTCTTCATTTTGTTTTGCGAGACAGAACACGCCGTTAGAGAACACGGCCTCGATGATGAACGACCCCTCCCATTTAGGCTAAAATTTGTCGTGGGTCTTGTGGGTCATGACCATTGGTCTGCGAATGGCCAAGACAAGATCGCCAACTTGGAATATTCTCTGTTTGACTTTCTTGTTGAAAGCCCGAGAGATGCACGCTTGGTAGAACTCCATGCTTTGTTGAGCTTATAAACGCTTTTCATCAAATGCTTCCAACTCTTGCAGCCGTCGACGGTAGTTATCGTCCGTCGTTAACCGGTAGGTAAGGGCCACTCGAAGTGAGGGGATCTGAGTCTCCAATGGGAGGACTGCCTCACTCCCGTAAACCAAGGAGAACTGTGTATTTCTGTAGCCGTCAGAAGTGTCGTACGATACGCCCATAAGCACTCGCCAAGCTTTTCATTCCAGTCGTATTTGTTTACAGACAGAAACTTTTTGAGGAGCTTGATTATGGTTTTGATGAAAGCTTCAGCCAGACCGTTGGTCGATGGATTATATGCTGTCGAGGCTATGTTCTGAATCCAATTTTTGTCACAAAATCGATAGAAAGCATGGCTTGCGAACTGCAGACCATTGTTGTGAATAATCCTCCGGGGCAGTCCAAAATGGTAGATAACGTGATGTTTTATGAAGCTAATCATGTTCGATGTCTTAACCTCTGTCAACGGAACAGCTTCCGCCCATTTGGAGAATAATCGGTGATTGCAAGTATGAACCGATGCCCTCTAGACGACGGCAGGGTGATTAGCCCAATGATGTCCATTCTTCATGCTTCAAATGGCCAAGAGGCCACTGTCGGATACAAGAATTCAGATGGCAGATGTATAAAATCTGCATGGATCTGGCAAGCCTTGTACTTCTTTGCATAATCAACTGCATCTGCAACCATTTTGGGCCAGTAATAACCCATCCGGCGAAGACGATCTTGCAATTTTGGGCCAGGTTGGTGAGCCCCACAAGTACCGTCATGAGCTTCACGTAGGGCTTCTTTGGCTTCTTCATTTGACAAGCATCTTAATAGTAGCCCATCGTTGGATCGTCGATATAACATTTTCGTCCCCGTATCATAGAAGAATATGAGGGAGCGTCTTCTGATTGATGTTGCTTACTTCACATTCTCTGGCAGAATTCTATAGGCTGCAAAGTCGATGAGCGGGCGTCTCTAGTCATGTGTGTCGTTGGTTATCTGGGAGGAGTATCTCATACCCAGTTGAAGATTGTTCCTGGGGCAGACCAGCTCATGGCCTATTATGTCGACTAGATGATGAGTATTATTTGGAAGCGCCAAGGAAGCGGCGAGACCTGATTAGGCATCGGCTTCGATATTTTGGAGCCTAGGACGTGCTCTATAAAGAACCCCTCCAAGGTTGTAATGATGGCAATTGCTGTCTGATAATAGGAAATCAGGTCCTCGTTGCGAACCTCATATGAATCTCGTATGAACCTCGGATCTGGTTAACAACCAACTGTGAGTCACCATATGCTTCCAGGTACCTGATCCCTACTTCTTTTGTGAGTTGGAGCCCGATGACTGGAGCATTATATTTGGCTACATTGTTCGAATAGGATTCTGTAAGAGAATACGCCCGATTGACTACTAGTCCAGAGGGAGAAATTAATACCATCCTGACTCCAGCGACGATATCATCTTGTGGCCCCATTCTTGAAGCACCGTCGAAGAACATTCGCCAAATAGCATCGTGCGAAGTTATGTTCGAGGCAACAACTTCATCAGGAATTTCTTCATAAATTCTGGCTGTTTCTGAGCCTGGATGGGCTGCTAAGAAGTCAGTCAGGGCTTGACCTTTGATTGCCTTCTGCGGAATAAAAACCATATTGTATGGGGATAATAGTATCCCCCAGGTGGCTAGATGAGAACTAAGTGTGCCTGGCTTAGTCATGAGAACCCTGAGGGGATTAACTCACGAAACAACATGGATGGTTTGTCCTGTCACATAGTATCGTGTTTTCTGAATGGCGAACACTAGGGCAAGGCACTCCTTCTTCAAGGTGGTGTACCTATGTTCCGATCCTACCATCATCCGGCTGAGATAGTAAATAGCTTATTTATGTCCCGCGTCATTATTTTGTGCTAGCAGAGCACCGAGGGAGTGTCCCATCGCCAGTACATAGAGCAGGAAGGGCTTTTCGGTGACCGGGGCTGCCAGAACTGGCAGATTCATCAGGTATTCCTTAATATCATTGAAGGCACGCTGACATTCCTCGTTCCATACAAAAGAGATACCTTTCCTCATGAGTTGAGTGAAGGGTTGACATCGCCCTGAGAGGTTAGATATAAACCTCCTGATATAGGCTAGTCTTCCCTGAAGGCCGCGGAGTTCGTAGAGGTTCCTTGGTGGATTCATCTCCAGGATTGCTTTTGTTTTGTCGAGATCTATGTGAATGCTCCGGGAAGTGATGACAAAGCCCAAGAACTTTCCGTTGGACACCCCAGGAAAGACTTGGTGGAATTCATCTTCAGGTTGTGTGCTAGCATGAGGTCAACACTATCCTCAAATCATGTAAGTGATCGTCTTTGGAGCGGCTCTTGATGGTGATGTCGTCAACGTAACACTCCATCTTCTTGCACAAATAATCTCTGAAGATGACACTCATAGCCCGTTAATATATAGCTCCGGTGTTCTTCAGGTCGAAGGGCATGACCGTATAACAATATACACTGATCGACGTTCGGAATGATGTATGCTTCTCATCATCAGGAGACATCTTGATTTGATTGTATCCTGAAAAGCCAACCATAAAGAACATGCGCTCGAAGCCATACACATTATCGATTATTATGTCAGTGATCGGAAGTGGGAATTCATCCTCAGGGCATGCTGCATTCAGATTGCAAAAATCGATGCAAATTCGTATTTTTTTCGTTCTTCTTGATGACTGGCACTACGTTGGCTACCCAGTCTGGGTGCTGCTCTTCACTGATGAAACCGCTAGCTATGAGCTTGTTTACTTCCGCTTTAATAGAGTTCATAATGTTCGGACGAAACTGCCGTTGCTATTGTTTGACTGGTTTTGCGTCTGGATAAATGTTAAGCTTATGAAGTACAATCTCGGGGTTTAGCCCTGGCATGTCTTCATAGCCCCAGGCAAAGACGTCGATGTATTCTCTGATGAGTTATAATAACGACTCCCGTTCGTCGTTTGTCAGGCTTTTACTGATGAAAATTGGCTTTGGAGAGGTTTCATCGCCGAGATTAACTTGCATAACCTCATCTTCAGTAGAAGGATCGTGAAGTTCAAAGCGTTTCTCCCATTGTGTATCTAGTTGCTGGACCAATGGCCCCAACTCAAGTGGTTCAAGTAGGTCTTCGTCTTCCTTTTCGATATCAGCGGATGTCATATTGACAGACAATGTCTGTCTGAATATATCTCCAATACTGCTATCGAAGTCGTAAATGGATGACTCAGACGAATGGGAGTGCCACTCTTATTCTTCATCAGAGCTTTCGGGCGTTGTTAGTGGAGTAACATACCCGAGGCCGCGTCTAGATTTGTGATAATGATCATGAGGTTTCCTTGCCAGTATCGGCAGCTGTAGAGGCAATCGCTGACCACTACCATGATTTAGACCCGGGGTAGCCTCCATGTCGTACCTCTACTTTTGCATGAAGTACATGGCTTGAGGACTATACAAGTAGAGCGGTAGTCTTCTAGCGTCGGGTTCGAGGTCGGACTCTTGTGGCGTGAAAGATTGAGGACCTTCTTTTCGGCCAAAGATGATTGTGTGATCCCATCCTCTTCTGTCTGGGACCGAAAAGTAAGCGCCTTTTATGGGAGCAAGTCGATTTGGGGTATGGACGGTTGTCACCCGTGTGTGCAGGCTAACGTCTAGACAGTCCTGTACGGCATACGTCAGATTAGGCTTATCACACTCGAAATAGTCTAATGGCAGTCTCTTATTGATGAAATAAGGAATTTTATCCACAGGGATTACATCATCAGGAGAGGGGCTATCCACCTGTGTAACAAAGTATTTGGCGAGTTCTTCGTCCTCCTTGGATACCCCCTGCGAGCTTAGAGGTCGGGATGCTGTCCTGGGCAACTTAACCACCGAGGGTTCCGCTTAAGGTATTGACTTGCCTGAGAGTGTTGGATCGACACTTGGCTACTGGCTCGTCTTGGGAAGACGGATGACAATTGGCTCAACAAGGGACTTTGTGTCTTTCGGCCGCCTTGGAGTAGATTTTGGCAATCGAATTACCATCGGTGTTACAGAGGGCCTTGCTCCTTCCTGTTGCCTTTGATTGGACTTCGGCAGCCGGATCACCATTGGCCCTATGACAGGTTTTGGCTCCTAGCTGGATCTCGGGAGACGGATGACCATTGGTTCCAACTGCGTAGGTGTGGCAGGAGAATCGATCACCTCTTTATGCAAGGTTACGACAAGGGGTGCAGTCCTGCCCGATTTGCGGATTTGGAGATGAATTCTTAAGGGTTCTTCTGGCCCTGTGATGGCTTCCAGATCGTCAGTTATACGTTTTCTGGATTCGTCATATAGACAAGCCTCCGAAGAGTAATAAGATTCAACCCCTTTGAAGGGATCAATATCGACAAATTCAGTTTTCACGGAACCGTGCTTACTGACATACTTGAACCACTGGTGAAGGATGGATGGCACGATCATATAGTCATATATCCACGGACGTCCTAGGAGGATTTTGTAGGAGGTGTCTGGATCTATGACGTAGCAGGTAACTTCCGTCTTCAGGTCGCCAATCTGACATTTCAATCGGATCTTCCCTAGGGGATAGCTCCTTCCCAATTTAAAACTGCTAATGGCAGTACTAGTCGCCGCTAGCCGGTGCATAGGGATGGCAAGAAGTTGGAGCAAGCTTTTCAGGATGATGCTTATTGACGAGCCAGGGTCGATATGCATCCGATCCACCTTGATGTCTCCTATGTATCCAGTTTAGTACAAGGGGAAATCATGTAAGTTGGACTTGATCAACATATCCTGTGGAGTAAATACGATGTTGGGCATTGAATCTATGCTATCGCTGCCCAGTGGATCTGCTAGCGAGTCCTCCCATGGAGGCTTGACCTGAGCTAGGTAGGCGTCAGCATTTTGGAGTGCTTCGCTTAATGGGACACGAAGATCCTTGGAGTGCCTTAGGAGCTCGTATATCGACAACTTTGCTGGCGTATTAGCCAATTGTGCTAATATGTCAATTGTTTCACTTAACAAAAATGCCTAAAATTGGCTTTTGAAAATAAAATGAGAAAGAGTACAAAAAGTATAAATTGTTCTGGGAAGTATTGCTATGGAAGTCTGATCTGAAGGCGATCACTTTGTTCCTTGCACCATACGATGATGATGAAGATCACTGCTAGAAGATGAATAGTCGAAAGAACTAAGTCACCAGAAAGGTATCGACGCACTTGGGCACTGATGGCGAGGTCGAATGCTTTCCTGCTTTGCTTCACTCTGTTCTGGAAGAAAAAGGTTGAAGAAGAATACTCCCAAAAATCAAAGTCTCTGGGCTCTGATTTATGTATTCTCCTGTCTAAGTCTCTGCTGATCCCTTTTAATGTGAAAAATAAGTCTATTTATAGACTTGACCCATTGTGCGTAAAAACAACAAAATTGGATTTTTTACGTTGGTAACTATCACCCATGATGGGAGTCACCTTCTAAGTATGTTGACACGTGTCCCATTATTTCAACAAAAATAGGGAGCACGTACACACGTTCCTCAATAGATATGGCATGAAAGCCACATGGATAAACCACGTTCCAAAGTAGTCAGGAAGAATTGGGCGTAAAAACAACCCATAATATGCTCCAAGCGTAAAGTGGCAAACTGGCGTAAAACACCCCAAATAAACTTCTCAGCGTAAAGTGGCTAAAATAGCCTTGAGCATAAAACTTAGCCCAAATAGACTTTACGCTAAAAAAAAGCTCACATAACTATCGTGCGTAAAAAGAAGTAATTTTATTGAGCGTAAAATAGCCTTCTCTGCACACCATACGACAAGTATCGGATTTGGTGACAATCCAATCTTCTTGACTTCTGTGTTGTATGCTGTCAGCATAATCATTCTGTCAAATCAAAGCTTCTGCATTAAATACGGCCTGACAGGCTGTTCCTGAGCGTAAAACTCAACGATTAGGCCTGGCATGAAATAGTTAGCGTAAAAGCCAGTGCAAATAGCCTTGGCATAAAATAGCTCATAAATAGTTGCTTGCGTAAAGTCTTCAATTCCTTTGATTTAGTCAAAATAAAGCACTTTTTACGCTCCTACAAGACCCCCTTTAAAGTTTTCGGAAATTGAAAAGACTTCAAAATTTTTGAAATACTTTGAATATGAAAAGTTAAGAAATGGCGTGGGTCAAGTCATCCACTGAAACTGGAAATGTCATGATAGCATCATCTGCTATTAATATTAATCCATCAGAAGTTCATAAGGAGACAATGCCTGAACCTGAATCAGCTGCTCCAGCTATCACTCCATCCACCATCATTACCGCCACCAGAACTCCAGAAACAGCTGGAGTGACAAGTGTTAAAGACGTGATCCCTGGAGCTCCTAGGGATCAGTTGGCTAAGGTAACGACGACGACATCGTCTATATCTCAGTCTGCTACCGAAGCAACCACTTCTGCTAGTACTGAAGATATAATTCCTGAAGCTCCTAGGGATCAATTGACTATGGTAGCGACGACAACATCATCTTTATCTCATTCTGCTACCGGAGCAACCATATCTGCCCCTAGTATTCGGAAAAGGAATTTGGTAGAGATTGCTGCAACTCCGAGCTCCAATGCAGAAATGAATCTCTTAGTTGAGATTCATACTGAAGCTTTTTACAAGACACTGGCAGCTTTGATTGACATGGTCTTGAATAGGGGCCTGAGTTATGAAAGCTTGAAAGGCGCGATTATTTCCACTATCAGGAACGTCGCCATATTTAATGATGTTGAGAGAGAAACTGCACTGGAAAAGGTGGTAGAAGAACTTGAGGAACCTACCAAAGAATATCTGCGGTTGACAAGTAAAACTACTGAAAGTCTCATTCAAGCTGAGTATGACGCTTTATCAGCTGAATACATTGCTCGAGAGATTACTTTCAACGACTCTCTCAGAGTACATAGCAGCAAAGTCGCCAAAGAGAAAGCTCTTTTAGCTGATAGAAAGCCTCAGTTGGAGCGTTATAGAGAAGCCTACAACACTTCGAATACAAAAATTCAGGAACAAAATGATAAAATTCATGAAGTGGAGGCTGAACTAGCTCGTATGAAAGCTGAGAAGGAGCAATTAATTGCAGCTCGTGACCAATATTTGACACAGAGCTCGATTCTGGAGGAACAAGTTTTTGGAGCTGAATCTACTATCAAGCACCTTGATGATGCCAGAGATAACCTGATAGTTACTTTCACTAAATTTTCTCCTATTTGCACTCCAGAGGCTCGAAGAAAGATAGCTACTGAAAATGTGCTCCAAAAATTGCTGAAAGATATATCTGCTCTGCCTTAGGTAAATAGGGAGCTTTTGTAACCTTTTATCTTATCCAAGAAATGAATAAAATATCTGCTTTGTGATCCTATCATTTATTTTGAAATTAAACAATAGGTATGAGATAGAAAACACTTATCAGAGGTAATATGGACATGATAAGTCTTCGAAACTCAATTTATCCAGAGGTAATATGGACATGATAGATAATAAAATCTCATTTTCTGCTTAGAGTATACAATACTATCAGAGGTAATATGGACATGACAGATCATAACAACTCAAAGAAAAAATATATTAATATCTATTCAGAGGTCAAATGGATATGATAGATAGGCAAAATAAGCAGACTTAATATTTATGCAGAGGTCGAATGGACATGATAGATAATAAAATCTTGTTTTTTGTTTTAGAGTATACAATACTATCAGAGGTAATATGGACGTGACAGATTGTAACGACTCAAAGAAAAATAGATTAATATCTATTCAGAGGTCAAATGGACATGATAGATAGGAAAAATAAGCAGACTTAATATTTATACATAGGTCAAATGGACATGATAGATAATAAATCCAACTTTTTATACCAACTGGTAAGATAAAAGATTAATATTTCTCTCCGAGGAGACAAGTAATCAGCTTAACCAAATATTGGTAGCTGGAAAAATAAGAAGACAGACGTCATTGAGGATGTATGCCAATAATTATGAAAGAATGAATGAACCAACGTTTCTTTTGGAAAAAGAAAGATCATTTCAATTCCACAATTAAATGGATGAATCTGATGTAATGAATGGATCGGTCTTTCCAAGAATGAAAAGTTGTTTCAATTTCCAAGACCGATTTATTAATAGCTCTCTCCTATAAATAGATGAGAACTCTTTGTAACGTTTCATCCTTGTTCCATTCCTCTATTGGAAATGTCTTCCGAGGACGTGCTGCAAAAGACTGAAGTTACCACGAAAGTTGAGGACATCATCGAGACACGCCCCGTTGGGCCAATGGTGTCAGGCCCAACCAGAATATGCGAAGGCTCTTCTACGCCCAAGCTACCTCAAGACATCCTCGCTTTCTTAGTAGAGCCAGGAAAAACTCCTGAAGATGAGGCACTGAGGATGGCTGCCTGCAAGTTTTTTGTGAACTCAGGCAATGATGTCTTTGATGCATTAGCTGACTATATATTCAATAAGGAAGGCAGTGGTCCTCGTCCTTAATCTTTTGTTCTAAAAAAATAAAGAAGATTTTATTTTCATTCTGTGTTTCTTTTTTTTATACATAGTACTTCTTAAGAAATTTGCCATTGATCGGCATCATGAGTAAATCTCTATTGGGCTTAGATAACCGATAGGCACTGTTGGAAAAAACTGTCTCAATAACATAAAGGCCTTCCTATTTTGCTTGGAATTTCCCTTTGCTTTTATGAATCATCACCATCGGTCTTCGAACGGCTAAAACTAGCTCACCGACCTTGAATACACTCTCTTTAACTTTACGATTGAAAGTTCGAGATATACGGGCTTGATATAGCTCAATGTGCTGTTGTGCTTGAAGACATTTCTCGTCCAACCCTTCAAGTTCTTGGATTCGTAAGCGATGACTGTTCTCTGTTGTTAGCTCATTGGCAATGGCTATTCGAAGAGATGGAATCTGAATTTCCAATGGAAGGACAGCCTCGCATCCGTAGACCAATGAAAATGGTGTAAAACCAGTAGGAGTTCGGACTGTCGTTCGATACGCCCATAAACATTCTCCAAGTTTCTCAATCCAATCACGTTTATTAGAAGAGACGAATTTTTTAAGAAGTTTGATGATCGTCTTGTTGAAAGCTTCGGCTAAACCATTAGCAGCTGGATTATAAGCCGTAGAAGCCAAATTTTGAATTCGATTCTTATCACAAAACTGATAAAATGACTGACTGGCAAATTGTGGTCCATTGTCATGAATTATCCGTCGAGGAATCCCGAAGCGATAAAAGATATGGTGTTTGATGAAGCTAATCACATTAGATATTTTCACTTCAATAAGGGGAACTGCTTCTGCCCACTTAGAAAAGTAATCGATTATAGCCAATATAAACCGATGTCCCTTGACAGAAGGAGGATTAATCGGACCAATAATGTCCATGCTCCAAGCTTCGAAGGGCCAAGAAGCTGTTGTAGGATACAAGAATTCAGACGGTTGATGAATAAAATCAGTATGAATCTGACATGCTTTACATCGTCTGGCATAATCTACAGCATCTGCTATCATGGATGGCCAATAATATCCCATTCTTCGAATACGATCTTGTAATTTTGGACCTGGTTGATAAGCACCACAAACACCATCATGAGCTTCGCGGAGTGTTTGTTTAGCCTCACTTTCTGTGAGACAACGCAGCAAAAGTCCATCATATAAATGATGGTATAGCATATGTAAAGACGAATCATAATAAAATCGAAATGATCATCTCTTGATTGATGCAGCTTCTTTTGGACCTTCAGGTAAAATCCCATGAACCGTATAATCAATGAATGGACTTCTCCAATCCCTCTGCTGGGAACTTGACTCTGTAGTATAACTCTGTTCAATATACAGATTATTCTTGACACAGAATAAGTCTCGGTCCAACAAAGTAATGGTATTTTGTCTTCGAATTAGAACATCTAAATCTGCAGCTAAGCTTGCAAGAGCATCAACTTCCAGATTCTGAGAACGTGGTACGATTTCGATGAAGAATCCTTTGAATGAAAGGACTAACTCGATTACCACTTGATGATAAGGGATAAAATCAGGGTTTCTGACTTCATATGTCCCTCTAACCTGATTAACAATCAGTTAAGAATCTCCATAAGCTTCCAGGAACTCAATATCTAATTGTTTTGCTACTTGGAGACCAATCAGCAGAGCATTATATTCTGCTACATTGTTGGAGCATGGCTCATTGAGAGAATAAGCACGGTATATGACCATTTTGTCAGGAGAAACTAAGACAATTCCTACCCAGAGACAATATTGCCTTTAGGCCCAACCCGTGATGCTCCATCAAAGTATAACTGCCAAATATTATTTCTCAAAGTCATGTTGCAATCCACAACTTCATCTGGAATATCCTCATATAGCTTCGACGTTTCAGGTATATGGTGAGCTGCTAAGAAATCAGCTAATGCTTAACCCTTCACTGATTTTTGAGGTATATAGACCATGTCATAAGGAGTGAGCAACATCGCCCAGGTAGCTAACCTGGAATTAAGAATGCTTAGTTTTCTCATCAATACCCGAATAGGATTTATTCTGGAGATGACATGAATAGTCTGTCCTGTCATATAATGACGTGTCTTTTGAACAGCAAAAACCAAAGCCAGACATTCCTTCTCCACAGGAGTATACCTGTGTTCAGCTCCGACCATCATTCGGCTAAGATAATAAATTGCCTATTCATGACCCATATCACTTTTCTGTACAAGAAGAGCACCAAGAGAATGATCTAAGGCTCGAACATGTAGCAAAAATGGTCTTCCCACTACTGGGGGTACTAAAATAGGTAGATTTGTAAGGTATTGCTTGATGTCATTGAAAGCTTTCTGACATGCTTCATCCCATATAAATGATACACCTTTCTTTAATAGATGGGAGAAAGGTTGGCATCTCCCAGAGAGATTGGATATAAATCTCCTGATATAAGCAATGCGACCTTGGAAGCCGCGGAGTTCTTTTAAATTGTGTGGAGGAAGCATTTCAAGAATTGCTTTGATTTTATTAAGATCAACATGGATACCCTGAGAAGTGATGACAAATCCCAAAAACTTGCCACTGGAAACCCCTAAGAAGGACTTGGTAGGGTTCATTTTCAATTGATGTTGACGCATCAATTCAAATACTGTCTTTAAGTCTTGAATGTGATCACCTTTTGATCGACTTTTGACAGCAATGTCATCTACATAACATTCAACTGTCTTCCGTAGATGTTCTTGAAAGATGTTGCTCATAGCCCTTTGATACGTGGCACTGGCATTTTTAAGACGAAACGGTATAACCGTATAACAGTATACTTCAAGGGGTGTATGAAAAGCAGTATGTTTCTCATCTCCTGGATACATCTTGATCTGATTGTATCCTGAGAATCCGTCCATGAAAGACATGTGTTCAAAACCGCATGTATCGTCTATCATGACATCAGTTATTGGAAGTGAAAATTCATCCTTTGGACAAGCTATATTAAGATCTCGAAAATCTATACAAACTCGGACTTTTTCGTTCTTCTTCATAACAGGAACAATATTGGCAACCCAGTCTGGGTGTTGTTCTTCACGAACAAAGCTATATGTAATCAACTTTTTAACTTCTGCTTCAATTGCATCCATCATGTCTGGTCGAAAACGCGATTGATGTTGTTTCACAGGCTTGGCATTAGGAAGAATATTGAGTTTATGAGTAGTAACTTTAGGATCCAAACCCGACATATCCTCATAACTCCATGCAAAGATATAAATAAATTCTTTAATTAATTTTATTAACTCTTCCTTTTCATCTCCGGAAAGGTTCTTACTGATAAATATTGGCTTAGACGTAGTCCCATCTCCAACATCGATATGGAGAATTTCATCCTCCGTAGGTGGTTGTCGTTGTTCAAAACGAAGTTCCCATTGGGTATCCATCTGTTGTGCCCAAGGGTCATTTTCAAATGATTCAGATTCCTCTTCAGTTTGAACCATGTTGACTGAGAATACACATTCAGATTCATCATAATAGTCTTCTCCAGCATATTCAGATTCGATGAAATGGATTTCTTCGGATTCTGAGGATTGTGAAGAACTAGAAGAGAATTCTTCTTGTATATCATCATTAAACATGTGGGACGGATCATATCCCAACCCATGACGAGTTTTCTGGTAAAACGGATCACCACATAATGGTAATCGTCTACCCTTACCTTGATTGAGACCTTGCATAGTCTTCAAATCATATCCCATATTCTGGATAATCTTGAAAGATTGTTGGCTATATTTGTCAATTCAGATTTTTATTTTATTTTTATCTCTAAGATCATCCGTCTGAACAACAGGGATATTTCTAGCCAGGCCAAACACAATTTGGTGCTTGTTTTTCTTATCAGACGGAATCACGAAATAAGATTCTTCGTGACGTCTAAAAGTTACACAAGCTTGTCATGAAGCGGCTACAGGAAGAAGATAGAGAGAAGATGTTAAGAACCTTTGAGCATAAGGTCCAACATCGACATGAGGAGGAAAAGAATTTTCCTTATGGTCAATGTATAAAGTTTCCTCTATATCTATGTCATCTTTATATTGATGACTTGGATCATCAGGAGATAAAGTCATTCTTTCAACAAATTTGACAGCCATATACTCAAAAAGAAAATCTTCAATGATATCAGAAAGTACAGAATGATCAATATTTACATCATTTACAATTTGACTACTACGCTTCAGATTGATCATTAACGGACAATTATCCGTCTTCTGTGTAGATTTGTCATGGTTGATGACCAATGGTGGTTCTGGATTATTCGTATGAGAAGTACGTCCATTGATTTTGATCATAAGAGGTTGAACTTGGCTCTTGACAGGAATACTTATTGATTCCTCAGATGAAGCTAGAGTTCTTCCTTTGACCTTGATCACCAGAGGTTGATCACTGACAGGTTGGGGTTGGATTCGACCTTTGACTTTGATCTTCAAAAGTTGCTCTTTTGGAGGATCTTCATTGACAGACTGATCTTCAACAGGTGATTAATCTTCAGCCATATCTGATATCTCTTTCACATGCTCTTGTTTGTAGAGTATTGAGTCAGAAAAATAAGCTTCAACACCCTTGAAAGGATTGATATCAGCAAATTCAGTTTTCACAACTCCTTGGAAATCCACGTACTTGAAGCATTGGTGGAGAGTTAAAGGCACAATGTTATGCTCATGTATCCACGGTCGCCCGAGAAGGATGTTGTAGGATACGTTGGAGTTGATAACATAGAAGGTTGCCATATTTCGAAGATCACCAATCTAAATCTTCAGACGAATCTTCTCCAGTGGTTGACTCTTACCAGAATTGAAACCAACTATTGTGGTACTAGTGTAAGTCAAATCACTAGTAGGAATCCTCAAAGGTCTTAGCATACTCTGAAGAATAATGCTAAT
Source organism: Iris pallida (assembly GCA_029216955.1). Classification (NCBI taxonomy): domain Eukaryota; kingdom Viridiplantae; phylum Streptophyta; class Magnoliopsida; order Asparagales; family Iridaceae; genus Iris; species Iris pallida. Next base: position 13,569,996 of record JANAVB010016400.1, read on the forward strand.
AGAAGACCCAGGATCAATGTAAATCCTGTCAATTTCAGTGGATCCGATATACCCAGTGTAGCATAAAGGCCTGTCATGCTTGTTATGCTTCAACAGCATGTCTTCTTGTATGAAAGTAATATTAGGAATAGCCTCCATCATACTATGGCATTGTGGGCATGATACTGGTACATTATCGGAAGTCTGAAGTTGAGCTAAGCATGAGTCAGCTTGCAACAAAGCTTCACTCAAAGTTTTACGACTTTCTTTAGAAAGGTGAAGCAACTCAAAGATAGAGAGTCTAGCCGGAGTATTAGCTAACTGGGCTAGAATATCAAATTTGTAGGGTTTCATCATCACCTCTTGACTGGAAGCAGACTTCAACAGGATGTCAAAGCGTACTGGTTTCTGTTTCTCCTTCTCAACCATGGACGGTTTAGCAGGAATAGGAGAAGGTTGAGCTGGTAGTGTTTCCACTATGTCTTCTGCTTCTTTAGAAGATCCCTCATAATCCTTGTGGTACTCTTTTCCAGATCTCGTACCAGCAAAGCTTTCTTCCTCAGACTCAGGAGAAGGAAGTACCATATTACAGGATTTAGTCTTCTTTCCCCTAGCCTTCTTCTTTCGAGGAAGCTCAGATCCCAATCCAACAGTAGATTTTTGACTTTGAATCTGTAAAGGAAGTCACATTCCTCTATCATAGTTTAAACCTTCCACCTTCTGAAAGTCATAGCCCATCTTTTTCATGAGAAGAACTGATTGCTGACTGTATAAATGAATGGGCATCGGACTTTTAACAGGTGGTTCAACAGAGGAAGGAGAAGAGATCCCTGTAGGAGCTTTTTCATAAGCAACGAAAACTTGTTGTGCCCTGTATAAAGGAACACTGTTCATAGCTAGCCAATGCTGATGAGTCAACATGAGCTTGGTAGGAGAAGCCAGACTTGGAGGACATATGTTCAAACCTCTCAGTCTATCTTCCAAAGGAATGCCATCCCATAGATGATCCAAATCATCAGGATCTGGAATAACATGAGAAATCATGTTGCAGGTTTTGACTTTCTTACCTTTCTTGGATTTTAAAGTTTTTCCTTCATCTTCCATTTCAGGTACTAAGTCAGGATGTACCCACATAATTTTACCATTATTTAATGTGAGAGGCAACAATCCTTCATTCTTCATCGTCGCCTTTGGAATTGGGACAATCCAATCTGGGACTTGATGAGGAGTAAAATCTCCAAATTGAAGAGAAACCATATTGGTTGTGACCGTATGCTCATCGTTATTTAAAGCAATGGCATTGGCATTGATCAGCTCTTAGATTTTCTTCCTTAGAACATAACAAACCCTGGTAGGATAATTTATGTATCTGTGATAGATACAATATTTGGAATTGTCAGTCAGATTCACCTTATTAGGACTTTTAGGCTTCGAAATCTGAAGTTTGCCGCTCTTTACCAGACATTGAAATATCCCTGGGATATCGCTCTCGTCAAAAGAGTATTCTTCTTTTGGCTTAGAAGACTCCTGATTATTCGGCGTCATTTTGTTCTTGGAAAGATTGACCATGAGGGTATCCTTTACCTTCCCATTACGATGGCCGGAATTATTACCAGAAGAGCCTTTCCTTTCTTTATCCTCAGAAGCAAAAATCATGCCATGTTCACGAGCCAACCTACCATTGGTCTCGGCAGAAGCTGCTGCTATAATAAACGAGGCCCAATCTGTGAATTGGAAACCCGTGAAGACAGCAATAGATGGTCGCAGATTCATCTTGCATGTATCAATCAATGCTGAATTTGGCATGCCAGGAGGCATTTTGAGAGTCGCCTGTCGGAAATGTTCGATGAACGTCCAAGTATCTTCTTTCTTCTTTTGTTTGATCTCTATTAAGGAGGACATATTCGTATCCATACCTCCTTCATAGAAGCGGGAGAGAAACATTGCTTTAAATTCATCAAAAGATAAAATACAATTGTCGGGTAAACTACGATACTAGTCGAAAGCTGAACCCGTCAAGCACCCGATGAACACTCGAGTGAGAAGAGCATCATTTTTCTGCAGATGCACAGTCATAATATCAAAGTAATTGATATACTGACTAGGAAAAGCCTTTCCATCAAATAAAACTATCGATTATGGTTTGAATTTTGGAGGAAAGGGTACATCATTCCAATGAGGAGGATAAGGTTGCTTAATCCCGAAACTCTGGAGCTGATCCTTGTGCTTCAAGAGTTCAAACTGTGCTTTTAATTCATGCACTGCTTGAATAGCTTCACTAGTTTGAAGAAGCACATTTGATTAAATAGTTGTTGGATGTACCGTGACCCCCACTGGAGGTGGTACATCTTCTGGATGATTGGATCTGAGAAGCAGAATTTTGATTAACAGCAGGCTCTTGATTATTCAAAGGTATGTCAACCCCTTGACTATCTTGAGTTTGTGCTGCTACTTGCACCGGTGTTACTACTGCCGGTTGAGTGGTCTGTTGAGTCATTATTATCTGGTGCATGCTTTGCATCATGGTAAGCATGTCCTTTAATGACTGTTCAACAATAGAGAGACGCTGTTCTGTATTAGCAGAAGACGTCTCCGGTTCATCTCCAATAGCGTAGGACTCAACCTCTCTTGAAGATACAGAAGGATGGGTATAGAGGTATGAATCGATACTATCCGTTTCGGACTCAAGAGATTGAGTACCCCCAACTTCTGAATCAGAAGTCTACAACTGTCTTTGCCTTCTTGATCGAGTATTCTGATATACTCCTTCAAAGGAATCAAGAAGTCTGTTGAATTGTTGTTGACCTAGATTTTGGGATGTATTGCGTCTTGGACGTCGTCCTCTGTTGGTATGAGATGCCATGTTGACTGAGGCATATGATAACTCATGTTCTTGGTCGTCAACTTGTTTTTGAGGCGCATTGAAACTTAACCGGTCAAAAACTGACCATTTAGAAGCTGAACAACAACACTTGATTACAATCTGATGACACTCGCAATGACAATTTTCTTGGGGGAGTGTCACAGGAGATTGTCTATTTTTACGCTTTTGTACTAACAACTCGCGTAAATCAGAAGAAGCCGAGGAAGTATTCTTCTATATTGCATTTGGGGTAGAGAAACGTTTAGTCCCTTGTGTATAAAGAAGATTACTGGCCGCATTCGCAGAACCAAACTGTATATTTTTATGTGCTTGGAGTTGTGTACGTAAATCCTGAGATTTTTAAGCACAAAGGACTCCATCAGCATTGCGTGTAATTTCAAGGTTTGGTACTTTGCGTATAGCAGTATAACAAGGTTGTTGGTTAAGTTTTACCAACTATGTTTTTATGCTTCATACGTGCAGGTACATTCACTTTAGATGCAGAAGCATCCTTGTGAATTTTATCTACACTGCCACAGACATGAGATTTACCTTTACGCATAGAGCGTAAAACATGAGTATCTGCCACGTCATAGACGAGAGATTTTTCTTTACGCATGGAGCATAAATTTTGTATGTCTACCACGTCACGGATGGGAGACTTATTTTTACGCTCAGAACATAAAGTATTGGGGTCTACCAAGTCACAGACGGGAGACTTGTTCTTACGCGGAGGGCGTACAGCTTTGGAGTTTACCACGTCACAGACGGGAGACTTGTTCTTACGCGCGGGGCGTAAAACTGGATTTTTACGCCCAAAGCATAAAACCTGAGGGTCTGCCACCTTACCAACGGGAGACTGATTTTTACGTCTATGACGTATCACCGAAGTAGAGACTACCTCATCACAGATGGGAGTCTCTACAACAGGAGTAGGAAGGATTCCTTTGCCTTCAGAGACAGCAGGGAGATCCGAGGATGCCTTGGATTTGGGAATCCAAACTTTTCGTGCCTTCCTCGATTTCTGAACATTGGAACAACGAGTACCACCCCCAGTTCGGAGCATTTCTTCGTAAGCAGTCTGGTCGAAGTGTACAACCAGAGTCTTCTTTGTCGATCCGATCGACACATCATCGTATTGAGCAATTGCCTCCTCATCAGAGGAGAAGGTCGTCCCTAGCAGAGTCGCCATTTTGTTTTACTTAACAAAAATGTCTAAAATTGGCTTTTGAAAATAAAACGAGAAAGAGTACAAAAAGTACAAATTGTTCTGGGAAGTATTGCTATGGAAGTCTGATCTGAAGGCGATCACTTTGTTCCTTGGACCATACGATGATGATGAAGATCAATGCTAGAAGATGAACAGTCGGAAGAACTAAGTCACCAGAAAGGTATCGACGCACTTGGGCACTGATGGCGAGGTCGAATGCTTTCATGCCTTGCTTCACTCTGTTCTGGAAGAAAAAAGTTGAAGAAGAATGCTCCCGAAAATCAAAGTCTCTGGGCTCTGATTTATGTATTCTCCTGTCTATGTCTCTGCTAATCCCTTTTAATGTGAAAAATAAGTCTATTTATAGACTTGACCCATTGTGCGTAAAAAATAACAAAATTGTGTTTTTTACGCTGGTAACTGTTACCCATGATGGGAGTCACCTTCTACATATGTTGACACATGTCCTATTATTTCAACAAAAATAGGAAGCATGTACACACGTTCTTTAATAAATATTGCATGAAAGCCACGTGGATAAACCACGTTCCAAAGTAGTCAGGAAGAATTGGGCGTAAAAACAACCCATAATATGCTCCAAGCGTAAAGTGGCAAACTGGCGTAAAACACCCCAAATAAACTTCTCAGTGTAAAGTGGCTAAAATAGCCTGGAGCATAAAACTTAGCCCAAATAGACTTTACGCTCAAAAAAAGCTCACATAAAAAGAAGTAATTTTATTGAGCGTAAAATAGCCTTCTCTGCACACCATACGACAAGTATCGGATTTGGTGATAATCCAATCTTCTTGACTTCTGTGTTGTATGTTGTCAGCATAATCATTCTGTCAAATCAAATCTTCTGCATTAAATGCGGCCTGACAGGCTGTCCCTGAGCGTAAAACTCAACGATTAGGCCTGGCGTGAAATAGTTAGCGTAAAATCCAGTACAAATAGCCTTGGCGTAAAATAGCTCATAAATAGTTGCTTGCGTAAAGTCTTCAATTCCTTTGATTTACTCAAAATAAAGCACTTTTTATGCTCCTACATCAATGTTGTAAGGTCTCTCCAGTCCCTGAGGTACATCATGGCGGAGTGGCCTATCGAAGCAGGTTTCCTTTGTTTTGGACTTATCTGCCAGTGGAGGCTGAGATGGCCTTGGAACATCGGAGGGAGGCAACGTTGCTGACTGAGGATCTTTGGCTTAACTATCCCGTGCAGGCTGAACTTGTGCGCCAGACCGAGTAACAATGGTTGTAGCTTCTTCAGCTTCGGCTACAATTGTGTGGCAGGCTCTAGACTTCCTACCCTTTTTCTTGCTTGTAAGAGATGATACCTCCTAGGTAACTTCAAGCATCAAGTCTGGATGCACCCACATGATTTCTCCTCGTGAGGTAGTGAGAGGTACCTGTCCAGATGTCTGGTTCCAGACGGGTAAAAGATTAGTAACCCCCATCGTTGTTCGAGGGATAGGTATTACCCTATCTGGAGTGTTTGTCGGAGGGAAGTCGTCGAACTGAATAGATACCATGTTCGCCGCCACGGTAACCTCTTCAAAGTCTATCGACAGAGCTTTGGAGTCGATAAGACTCTGGATGTACCACTTTAATTGGAAGCAGTCCTGAGTGGAATGATGGACATAGCGGCAGAAGTGACAATACTTTGGGTCCTCTATTTCTGTCGCTCGGGGTTCGCGCCTTGGTGGAGGGAGCTGGACCCTACCCCCTTGTTAGAGCATATCGAAGATAGGTTTGACATGACTATCTTCAAATGAGTAATTAACCTTGGGCCTCGGACCTTCCGTCTATTTTTGTTCGAGCTTCTGATTCGCATCAGCGACCATGGCCTATTTGCCCTTATTGTCCCGGTTAGTGGTGGCGCAACTGTTGTTGTTACTGGAGGTAGAACCATGACGTCTGCCCTCATCTTCTCCGTCTGGGATGTATAATCCCAGCTGGCGAGCCTTCTTCAATTTTGCCTCTGCATTGGTACACTTATGATGAAGGTCGTCCAATCCCTGAACTGATCGTCACCCATCCAAAGGCTAATTGCAGGGAGTAGCTTCTTTTGGCAGCTTTCAATCATGGAGCTCTCGGGATTGCCTTGGGGCAATCTCATTGTGGTTTGGCGGAACCGCTCGATATAGTTCCTTGTTATCTCCCTTTTACCCTGAACGACGTCCATGAGAGACGATATCGTTACATCATGCCCCACTTTATAAAATATTTCCAGGAACATGTGTTTGAAGCCGTCAAAAGAATGAATGCAGTTGTCGAGAAGGTTGCGGTACAAGTCGAACGCGATCCCCTCCAATGCTCCGATGAATAATCGTATGAGGATGACGTCACTATGCGACAAATGGTCGGTTGTGACCTCAAAGTAAGTCATATACCGACTAGCAGAGGTCTTCCCATCATAAGAATCAATATGGAATAGGTTGTACCATGGTGGAAAAGGCATATCTCTCCATGCAACAGGATATGGCTGCCGTATTCAGAGATCTCGAGAGAAATCTTGGGCATTGAACATTGCCCGAAGCTCCTGGACTTCCCTTCTTGCCTCCTTGGCTTTATCTGCAGCTGAAGGAATAGATGTTGCTAAGGGATCATCATCCAAAGGAGGGGCGGTCGTGTTGGAGTCCGCGTTGACTGCAGGTCCAAGGCTTGTTTGTCCCGACGTCCTTGCTGGTTGAGTTAGCAAGGCGGCTTTGATCTCGTCCACGGACTTGACCAAGGATAGGAGCATGGCTTCCAGCACTTCTAGCCATTGTCGGTCAGAAGGTGTTCATGATCGTCGTCAGCCATAAAGACTGTCCTCACGTGGATAGAGGTAGAAGGGATTATGGCAGAGGTACTCTCTGTGCCGTACCCTTGTATAGAGAAATCGTGAGGGAATGTCGGAATATCATCTTCTTCTAACTCGAAAGGGGTGCTACCCCATGTGCAGGAAGCTGCATCGCCTTGGTGAGGGTGGTGGCCCTCAGGGAAATCCAAGTCTGTTGCACAGTTCTGGGGGACCTCTACCTCCTGTATGTGCTCTTGGTACACCGGGTTGTCGCATATATTGAGGGGACTGCTACCCCCCAACTTCATCCACTGTCAAGAAAGCCGAAGGCGCACCCCCGGAAGCCAGAAGATTCTTTTTGGATCGAGTGCCTAAATAGACACCCCCTGTGGTTGTCGATGGGAACCGCCCAGATGAGGGTCTCCTTGGAATACTGGCTGAGATGGCCGGGCTGGAAGAGCTTATCTTCTTTCCTCCTTTGCCAGGAAAAACCTTTCGAGTTGAATTACAGGAGGCAAAAGGAAACTCCTCATCTCCTGGAATTTGTATCTGTTTCTTGAGTTGTTGTCGGACTGGTGCTGGCTGCTGCAGTCGCTACTGACCGTCAATCTTCAGGTGCTGCTGATTTGTCGCAGCAGCAGTTAATGATAACTTGGGTGCAACGACGCCCCGAGAGGGACTCATTGTATGTCGACGCTGCCATCTTGCATTTGTGAGTAATCACGTTACGTAAGTCGGTAGGTAGCTGCTCTACCTTTGCACCAAACTTGTGAACTCGGGTATCCCGAGCGCACGGGTGCTTAGGCTTCATGTTTGCTCCCTAATCCGTGGCTAGTAAAAGTACTTGCTCTGGATATTTAGAGGAAGACTTTAAAGACCCACCCTGTTCGTTATCCCTGGGGGACTGGACGCGGGTGGTTCTGTATAACTTTCTGTCAAGAGCCCGTGTAACAGTCAACGGGGCCCGCTGACAGTCAGCAACTTGGACAGTTGACTGGGTTGGTTGGGCCCGTACTGCCCTAGACTCTTTTAACTTAGCGCCCGAAGTCACATAGTAAAAAGTGTCCAGATTGATAAATCCTACATCCTCAGTGGGCCGCTTGGCGTCGGGCCCCCATGAGAGGCGGTCGAATACAGAGCTTCTGACAGAGCCGCATGAGACATCTTGTCTGAAGCCAGGATTGGCTGTCACATGGGCTACCTTCTTGTGGCTAGAGCTGGCTGCCGTAAGGACCATCTTCCTGCGACCAGAGTTGGTTGCAGCACAGACCATCTTTCTGCGGCCATAGTTGGCTGCCGCATGGACCATCTTCCTGCGGCCAGAGTTGGCTGCCGCATGAGTTATCTGTCTGCGACTAGAGTCAGCTGCGCAAGGACAGACAGTCGATCTGCTCTATGCGGCTTCTTCTTTGTCTGCATAGATTTTCTTTGTGCCCCCAAAAGCTCAGCATCGTAGTGTTTTCCTCTGCTGGATTTGGGGACAGTGGGGTCCTCTGCGGACGGAAACAAAGTCGCAGGAGAGTTCTGGTCATCATCTTGGGCTGCAGAAGGAGCTTCTTCGAGAACTTGGCCGGGGCAACAGATTTGTGCACTGACGTCCTGGGAGTCCGCTTTGGGTTGGCTCGCTTCTGAGGCGGGCTGGCGCTCCCTTCAGAGAGCATTTCATCGAAGGCTTGTTGGTCGAAACGAACCACAAGCATTTGCTACGTAGAGCCGATCTTGGACGCGTCAGATTGCGTCATCAGCTTCTTATCAGAAGAGAAGGACCTCCCCAGCAGAGTCACCATCGTGTTTGCCATAAAAAAATCAAAGACAGGTACTACAGAATACTGAAATTGATTGCAAACTCGCTTGTACAAAGAAAAGCCTAGAAAGAAATCCTGGGAAACAATCTAACTACAATTGTTTAGTTTTGATTCCGGGGGGTGGTGGTGGAGGCTCGGGAAAGTGCTATCAACTCTGCCTTACTCCGTGGACTATCTGACACAGTCTTCAGATCTTGAAGAAATTGCTTTCTTGAAGGTTGCTAGCCTTTTGCAGGGGTGTGGCACCCTGCTATTTATAATAGAATGTATATTGAGCCACATAGATAGGCTGTTGCCACGTGGCTGATTGGCACGTGAAGACCCGCTTTTTGGCTGCCATCTATCGATTTGTCGGGATTTTGTTGCAGCAAATCTGGGTAGTTTAGGACTTAGTCAGATTGTCATGCGTCCTGTCGCAGGAATCACTTTTTTAGTCGCATAGATCTCTCAGTTTTCGACCATGTGGGGCCGCATAAGCCTCATGCGGCTTAAGTTGTAAACTTCCTCAGTCCTGTATTTTGGTCGCATAAAGCTCACACGGCTTGGATCACAGTTACTCTTGGCTGCATGCAGTTTGGAGACTTTGGGGCCGCATATGTCTGAGACACATACAGTTCATACGGCTTAGATGACACTCCTTCTGGCCGCATGAAAGCATACGAACCCTGCTTTTGGGCGACGTCTCAAGTCTTATCTTTTTGTCGAAGGGTCAGGACTTGTCAGCTTTATCAGACGAACTGCTCCTCTTGGCCGTATATCTTCCTTTTGCAGCTGGTTGTCGATGGGCCGCATATGTCGTTGAACCAGTCATGCGGCTTTCCTTTATGCGGACCTGTTTGGCCCAAAGTACCTATGCGGTAATTTATAATCCGCATGAACCCCATATTTTTCATGCTTCTACAGCCTAGATGGCATAACTCACCAGCATACTCCTCCACTGTCTGGTTCTCCTGAACTAGACTCTCAAACTGTGCCTCCAAGGCGCCGAGTGCTGTGTCGGGAAAGAACTTCTCCTTAAAAAGTCTCTTGAAAGCCTCCCATGTCTGCCCCTCTGTACCCACTCTAGGGTCTGTCTGGTACCATGTGCGGGCAAGGTCCTGCATCTGGCTGCCCGTCGCCTCAATCTGGATCCCAACTGGTATTAGTGCAGGCCTGAAGATCTCCTCGATGTGCTCCACCCAGTCATCAGCATATAGTATGCCCTCCGAGCCCTTGAAGTCCCTGGGCCTCATCTTCTGGAAGTCTAGAATGGTCGGGGTCTTCTTCGGGTACTGCTGCTACATCTGGCCTCCCAGCGGCTGGGCGATAACCTTCTCCACTGTCGTCATGGCCAACTGGTGGGCATTGTCTATACCCTGTATGAAATCAGCAGACTAACGCTGCTGGTGCTGCAGCCGGGCCTCCATAATCCGCTGGAAGAAGGCAAAGAGCTGAGCCGTATCTACCGATCCAGAAGGTGGTATCGGCTGACAAACATCCAAAATCTCCGGGATAGGCCTCCGAACTGGTGGAGGAGCACCCCCGAAAACTGCTGACGCTCCTACATGAGTAGAAATATGAGGTGTTGTGCCTCCAGCATTTGCAATCAGACGAGAGGCGGCAGACCTCTCACCAGCATCTGCTGGACCAGAGCGATGCGATCGTGTCTCTACCATCCTGAAGACAGATCAAATAAGAAAATCAATACTGAACAGGAATCGATTTAATCAAAGGAGGACAGTTTATTTCAAAGAAGGCAATTATCAGCAAGGATGTATGGATGGCAGGAATTAGATCAAAATTTTTTCCTAACTATGATTAAGTAACTCTCTGTTAAAGCCTATTTCTCAATTCCTGTCACAGGCTCGCAGTAGTACAACTAAGTCGTCGTACTACCACGATATCGCACTAATACGACTCTCGAGACCTGCATGGGCCACCACTAAAAATGTGTCACGACCCATACCCAGTGTAGGGGAACGAGAAGTGGGTACGCCCAGCCTACGCCGCAGTGTCAGCGGTAGAACGTTGTTCTAGGTCACTATCTAATCAACAACTCACACAATTATATAATGTGCTTGTCAAATCTCAACTCCGAACGAAGGACAAGTATAGATATACTGAAATCTCAATCACAGTCTAAGCACGATAAGATAATACAGAAGTTTATAATTAAGACTAAATAACAACAACAAAACCAACTACAAAATAAAAAATAATCTCAAACAATCTCAAAACAAAACAATATCTCAACTAATTACTATTCAAGTTCTAAAACATGAAAACTAAACCAAGCCTACTAGCTAGTCTCTTGATCACTCCTGAGTATCGGGGCCAAAGGTAGCTAAGCCATCTCCTGCTCCATAGTAAGTAGGGCAAGTGTCCTCAGGCAAAACATCTGTAATATTTTCAACAGGTCCAGTCAGGACAGGAACGAGCACAATTGATCTAGAAATTCCAAGTAAATGGCAAAGACTATAAAGCAGTTATAGACAGGTATATTGACGAACATGGCAGTTTTATACAGGTAATGATGTAGAGAAACAATTAAAGTACAAGAGAAGTAATATAACAAAATAAAAAAAAAAACATGGCAAAGAAGACTCTAACACAAGCTACCTGAACTAGAGTAACATGATATAAGTCCAGATTGTATAATATAAGTCAAGTGTAATCCCAATGTAAGTCTAATACAATATCAATCCAATACAAGATGAATCCAGTACAAGACGAGTCTAGTAAGTGATCAATAAATCCATGGTGAGTCCAAAATATACTCTAACAGTGTGTTTTAAAATACCGAGATTGACATGTAAACGGCTGTGGGTAATGCAGCACATCACACACTGATCAGGTAAGGGACGGCTATCGGTTTCAGTATAATTCCAAGAGAGGTGTTTCCTGTAAAGGGAATGTTCAGATGTCTACTCTAATATTTTCCTGTCCAATAAATACAAGTGAATCCATAACCCGACACAAAAATAAGTACAAGTTCAGCCAGAACATAATGTTTCCAGTAGGTGATTCCAATGGTGATTCTAGTAATAGTTCCAATAATAGAGGCCAGATATGTAAAAGGTGAGTGTCACATACAATGGATCCAGTAATATCAATCCATGTTGACATAGAATCAAATAGAACTAACTAGAACTGAAATACAGTAATCGACAAGTAACTGAAAGAACTATCAGAGAATGTACTCGCCTGATACCCTGAAAGACTGATGAATATCAGATGTCTGAACCGGAGTCACAATGTCCTAATTAGAGCAATATAGGTTATGATGTGTTCAATATGATATAATTGAAGTTTTACAATGCAATCTACATGATTATATGTCAATCTAGGTCAAAGTCAACTCTTGGTCAACTCTGGTCAAACTAATCAATATTTAGGATTTGGTCAACTAGGTTAATCTTAGTCAACTAAGTCAAGCTAGGTCAATTGGTCACATATTGACTAAATGTTGACTTTTGGACAACTCTAGTCAATTGGAACTATTTGGTCAAACTTTGGTCAATTATAGGGTTTTGGAACTTACACTTATTAACTTTGGTCAAACTTCTAGTCAACTAAGTCAACAAGTCAATATTGGTCAATTCCATATACTAGGCTAATATCTAGGAGAAAATGTTTAATCAAATCCTATATTAACTAACCTCAAGAATCTAATCTCACATAAACTAAGTATCAAGGCCAAAGCTCTACCTTAAAACTCAACTCCTAAGTTAACCATATACCAATCACTCATATACATACATATAGGGTACACTATGACCCAACCTAAACTCATAGTCAAAATTACCTATGACCACATTACTAAGGCATCCTACATAACCATAATACATACATATGTGCATTATATCTATATCCTCCCAAAAGTATATATATATATTAAAAAAATAAAAATATATATATATATATATATATATATATATATTTCTTATATATATATATATATATAGTTTACATATATATATATATATATATATATATATATATATATATATATATATATATATATATATATATATCAATGTCTAACATATATAGATATTAACTCAAGCCAACCATGGCCAATATCTGACAAGGACTGGACCTCACTCTCTCTCACTGACACTCAAATGTCATATAGGGCTGCCTCCCCTATATCTGATACATAAATGGCTTCCACTAGTTAATTGATACTTGTATCAGTTAACTTTCCCCCAAAACATATCTAACACTAATACAGATCCTAACTGAACATATATCCCAACTCATACATGAACGGGCCTTCACTGATCTGTTATTGCTTATATTTCATATCATTTCCCCCCACTCATTAATCAACTGGACTGAATGGTAGGTAATGGATTGAAACCATAGGTAAATCTTCACTCTTCATCTCAAATCTACCCTCTCTAAATACTGACACATAACCCTTTAGTCTCACTGCAACACACAAACACACACACACCAAGCCCTAAACTCTCACTAAAACCTCTGCCTAAACTAATACATGATACTGCCCTCACCCTCTAACTCTCATACCTGCTATGTAGGCTATATACTGTTACACTTGGACTGGACATTCATAATGGAGATAACATCTAGCATGGGCTAATGAATCCAAATCTGAACTAACATACTGAATAAGCTAACCTAGGAATCAAATGTATACAACCTTAACCCAGGTAACCATCAACCCAAACAAACAAATCTCCAATTACAGTTCAGAGTCAACTAGTCCATTTACATCTCATACATGTATAAATACATGCATATACATTATGAAATCGAAATAGAAGTGTGCGTACAGAGGTAGGTAATTATGTGTGCAACATAAAGGTGTCAACCCTAGTGTCCAAAACATTGTCGAAATCGTATCCTAACAGTGTCCAAAACATTGTCGAAGTTGTGTCAGAAAACCAGGTAGAGGCACAGCCTCGTGCAGTGGTATCGACCAACCTAGGGGCTCGTGTGTCTACCCTAGAGCCTCATGCTCATGTCTAAGGTTAGGTCAGGACTAGGGCTTCGTGTCAAGGGGCCTGATTCATGTCCACGAAGTGTCGTGTCATGATACAAAATCTGTATCAGAACGTGTCTGCTGCGTGTGTGTGTGTGACAGTGTAAATCGATGTGATCGAGATTTCTCTCTCGATACTGTACCAAGCCCCACAAAACTTTGTGTGTTGTGTCAGTAAGTACCCCCACGTGACCACCAAATATCATGTCAAAATGTGTTGTGTCCACAGAGAAATGGACACAGGTAGCAGGACAGTGCACGAGGTCTTGTACACGTATCCCCGTGTCCTAAAACAGTATCTAAAATATCCTAAATTTGACTCAGTCGATTTGATAGCAATATAAACATAATTAGCTACAAACCCATGTAATTAGTTTTGAAAAATATGAATATTTATTTCTAAGAGGCATTTTATCAAACATTTTACACTATACTCCGATAGGTGTTCGATACGCATATCAAATGGACACGAATTTCCACCAAACTTAGCCTACAGCTAGGGAGACCCTAAATGAATGCAACTATGTAAAGAAATCATAAATTTGAATGAGTTTGATAGGTTTTACCTATTGAGAGTGAATCTTAATGAAAAGCTTAATGAATGAGGGTCCTTCTCCAATTTGTAATGATTCCAAGCCTCCAAATCTTTGATAGCAAGTCTCCCATAGTCTCTACACCAGGAATAGAGTCCAATGCAAAAGACTAGACTCTATTTGGAGGAGAAATAAAGAATTGGCGGTGATTTGGGGAAGAACACTATTATGGTTCTTAAGAGGCAATATAAAAAAGGCAAAAGGGTGCTAAGAGATGTTATATAGATGTGGAGATCCTTTGATGGCAGCTTATGGTTATTTCTTGGATTAGGGTTAAGTTTCATGAGGTTTAAAGGCCTCTAGCTAGCTTAATTATAGGCCTCAAGCTAAAGGCCCAAGTGAAAATATCTATCCTTAACAAATATCTAACCTCAACTTAATATCTAGATATTCCTAACCTTGTCATGATGGAAGCTTCTAATCTAATATCTAGGCTCATGGATAATATCTAGGTTAGGAAAATTCTAGGTTAATCTCTAACAAAACACTTAACACATTATCACTTAATCAAAATCCTAATTAATTCATAAGTCACAAAATGACCAAAATACCCTTAGGCTAAAAAGTTATAATTAGTCATTCTAATTACATGGTTAGGTCCCCATGGTCATGTTTAGTCTCTAGGCTTAACAATTCTAGGGTTACACTAGCAAAACACCAAAATCACAATGCACCAAATTAAATAGTATTAAATTAATTAAAATTCACCAAAAAATACTATCATGAATTAAATCCTATTATTTAATAATCAATTTTATACAAGTTCAAAATTATCTTTATTTTAGAAAAGTGGTGGTTCAATAACTATCATGATGCTTACCGCTATGGTGAAATTCAAAGGATAAATGTCAAAACAGTATTCTTGAATGGAGATATAAAAGAAAAGATTTACATAAAAAAATAGAAGGATTTGTGGTCAAGGGGCTTCAAGATAAAGTATACAAATTAATAAAATCTTTGTACTATATAAAGTAAGCTTCCAATATATGGCACAAGAATTTTGATAAAATCATTAGATTAAACAGCTATAGGTTTGTAAGACAAATATGTGTGTACAATTTTGTTGATAATAAGGTGTTATGTGTGCCTTTGTTTAGACGATTTGCTAATCTTTAGTGTGGATCTAATAGCATCATAGAGACTCGTCCAAGTTCTGTAGGAATAAAATGAGATATGCTGATGTTATTCTTGGGAGAAAGATCAACTGGATGGAAGCTGGACTTCCTCTATCACAAGCCTACTATGTAGAAAAGATGCTCACATGCCATGAATATCAGGATCTTTATTGGAACGATACTCCGTATAGGTGTGATGCAAAAGCCAAAGCTCGTGGAAAGTGTTTGGCAGTTGGAGTACTCGAGAATTATTTGAAGCTTAGTGTATGCTACGAGTGCTACTAGACCAGCTATTTTTTTACCGTTGGGATGCTGAGTCGATTCACGAGCAATCTAGGAGTTCAACACTAGAAATATATGTAAAAAAATATATAATATTTTAGGAGGACTCAAAAGTATGCATTGAACTACAAATGTTATCCTATTATAGTGGAGGGTTTCAATAATGCTAGTTGGTGCTCATAAGAAGAGAGTTAAAGATCCATAGGAGGATAAATCCTCTCCATGAGTGGGGACAATCTATCGCGAAAGTCAAAGAAGTAGACTTTGCTCTCTGACTCATCTATGGAATCTGAGTTGTATGCTCTAGTAGCTGCAATAGATAAAACATTATGTCTTCAACAGCTTATCTTCCTCTAGTTATAGCACATATTTTGGCTATAGCGATATATTGCGATAACTAAACGGCTATAGTAGTGGCATCCACTAATCTCTTCAATGGTCAAAAGAGGATTGTGCGACTTTGTCGTACAACATTAAATGATTGTACCTAGGATGACTTTAATATAGTGGCGATGTAAGGAGAATCTGGCAAATCCATTCACCAAAGGCCTCATGCATTCGCTTATTGAGTACATATCGAAGAAAATGGCTTGAAGGAATTCTGGTATTATGTCAATATAATTCTATCATAAAGTTATATGCTATTAGTTCGAAGATAAATCTATTAGGCATCTTACTTTTGGTTCAAGGATGGATCAATGATTGGGAAAATGTTAGGTATAATAGTTAATCCTCGGGAACATTGTTTGAATTGTATCCCTGAACCTCTGTGGTCGACTATTTGCTTTTTATATAGAGCAAGTCCTGTAAGAGAATGGCTTTATGCCTTAATAAGTTCTTGGGCATTTGGAATACTTGGCATGAGTAGCAGGAAGCACGGGTAGTTCATCCTTACAAAAAAGCTAACAGGGGAATGATGTTGGAACAATGATTTTGATAACATCAACTTCATCTTCGTGTTTTAGTTTTCTCTATTTTCTCAGCAAACAGATATACCATCAAGCTTCCCAAAGGCTGCTACAAAAAGATTATTTTATCAAAGCCACACGAAAGGCTTATAGAATGACTTAAATAAAAAGCTGAAGAGAAGCCACCATATACTCAAAAGCCTTCTCTCAAAAGATTCAAGGTCCTAGAGTCTGTACAAGGTCTAGGACATACTATGAAGCGCTTAAGGTGGATGACAAATCAAAAGTCCTTATAAAATATCATTAAAAAATCACTTGATATTCTTAGAACGGAAGACCAACGGTATGCCGCTAGGTACCGACGGTATTCCAATTTCTTACACAAAAAAGGTTCTATGAAGATAATCGGCATACCGACGGAATACCGACGGCATACCAATTTCTTATACAAAAAAATTCTGTGAAGATAATCGGCATACCGACGGCATATCGCAGTATACCGACGGTATACCGATTTCTTACAGAGAAACAGTTCTGTGAAGATAATCGGCATACCGATGACATACCACAGTATACCGATGTTATACCGGTTTCTTGCACAGAAACAGTTATGTGAAGATAATCGGTACTCCGACGGTATACCGATCGATCCACCGGTATTCCGTCTACTTCAAACTTGATTTTTGAATGGTTGAGATCCTTAGCATTAAATGCTCCAACGGATAGATTTATGACCGTTACTATTCAAACAGTATACCGATGGAATAAAGGTCTAAACTGACGGTATTCCGTTTGCTGTATGCTTGGGGCATTAAATGCTTCCTCTCTTGGTGTTCTAGGTAAAGTGATTGATCCTTCTCCTTGAAGGCAACCACTTGAGCCTTAAATTTTCTCAACAACCAAGAGCCTCACCATTACTACTCTATCTAAAGCTTTAACTTGTCATCCAACCAAAAAGTGCTAGAGTATTCAAGGGTTGTAATCTTCGATCTTCAAAGTGTTGTAGAAGATCAAAAGCCTTCTTTTTTTTATTGAAGTTGATGAGCCTTCGGAGGAAAATTCATGTGTAAAAAGTTGACGAGCTCTTCGGATCCAATCTTGCGTTGAAGTTGACGAGTTCTTCGGATCTAAATTCGTGGGTAACTATTTACTCAAATAGTAGATTAAAGTCGGAGAGTGTTCTGGGACTGGAGTGCCCCTTGGAAGGATACCATGATACATCGAGTTTTTGAATCTCTCTTTCCTTTTTTGTACTTTTAATTTCTAATTATTGTTGGTAATTCGCTTTTTACCCTATTCATCCCCCTCTAGGATTCTACAATTGGTATCAGAGCCTTGTCTCTTGATTTGGATTTACATCCTGAGAGAGATCCATGGTCACTGACCCTAGTACCAACTCATTGCACAATAAGGTACAATCCACAAATAGACCTCCTCTATTTGATGGAACTAACTATAACTATTGGAAGATTAGGATGGACATTTATTTGAAATACCTAGACTACGATCTATGGGATTGTGTCGCTAATGGCATTCATATATCTTCCATGGTTATTGAGGAAGTAGTCTCAAGAACCCTCAAGGTTTGACTTAATAAGAATGATAAGAAGATTGCTAGTCGAGACGCTAAGGCTATGAACACCCTCTACAGTGCCCTCGATAGCAATGAATTCAATAAGATATCTATCTATAAGACCTCCAATGAAATCTGGAGACTCTTGGAAGTTACTCATGAGGAAACTTCTCAAGTGAAGGAATCCAGGATTAGTAGACTCACCTAAGAATATGAATCCTTTAAAATGAAACAAGATGAGTCTATTACTATCATGTTTACTCAATTTTGTGATATCGTTAACCTTATCTCTTCTCTTGGCAAGGAATATTCCACTCATAAAAAGATCAGAAAAATCCTTCAAGGATTAACCAAAGGGTGGAATCCCAAAGCTACTACATTTATTGAAGGGAACGATTTGACAACTATGAACCTTGAAACCCTCATCAGAAAGCTTATGACCTACGAGCTGGACATAAAGGACCAAGAAGAATCTTCTGCTCAAGAAAAGGTGATGGAGAATACGAAGGAAAAGGAAAAGTCTCCGGCTCTCAAGACTACAAAGTCTTTTTCAAAGGATAGCTCCGATGATGATGAATCTGACGATGAAGAAATAGCTCTCACCGCCAAACATTTTCGAAAGTTTCTCAAATTCAACAAAGCTAACCGTGCAAGACAGGACAACGATGAAGCACCCTCATTCTACAACTGCAGAAGAACCGGACACATCAAGAGAGATTGTCCCATGGTAAAAAAAGAAATAAACAAATACGAGAAGTCCAACAAAGGGAGCTCATCATCAAGGAAATATGCTAACACTAGCATCTGGTGTGAGAGTGATGCTGGCGACTCAGACAACGACAAAGAATGCAGGCACAACGCAAACATTTATCTCATAGCAACTGAGGTACTTGATGACTTCTCCATGAATGCTCTTTCTTATAATGAATTAGAAAATGCCATTCTTGAATTACACGATGAGCACAAGGTCATTAGAAATAAATATAAAAAGTCTCTCAAAGAGGTTAATGCTCACAAACAAGAAATAGAATGACTTTCCAATATCATCGTTGATGTAAAAGGAAAATCTCTTATTTTTGACATGGATGAGATAGAGTCTTTACGGCTAAAACTCCAAGAATCATAAGACGTCATCAAGAAAAAAGGACGTCAAAATTCAATCCCTCAAAGAAGGATATGAATTTGTTATGCACAAGACACTTGCTGTAAATCAAAGAGAGTATGCCACCTCTATCAAATACAATGACCTTCTTGCCAATGGCAAGATACTAGTAGATAAAAATATAGTTCACACTAGAGTACAAAGGCATATCACTCACAAGAACACTTCACATAGGTCCTTTCCTAATCACATGCATACACAAAAAGGACCCTCTACAATGAAAAATGTTTCTCATCATGCTTTCTTCTATCATCGCAAAAATGATCATGTCAAAACTCATCATGCTAGAATTCCATATAACACTCACTTACTCCCGTCTAGACCTATGCTACCTAAGATATGCCATTATTGTGGTCTCCTTGGACACACTTCTTATTATTGTCATATGAGAAAAATGTTGACATGAAATTGTTTAAATGTGTTCCTAAAACTAACACTCAAGTACGCAAATATTCTTAGGTACCAAAGTCTTCATCTTCAACTTGTGTTGTAGGTGAACCCTCCTTCGCATGCTAGAAGCAAATGGATTCTCGATAGCGGGTGCTCACGGCACATGGCCAGTGATGCTTCTCTACTGATGAAGAAAGAAGGACACGTATCCTTCGGCAACAATCTAAAGGGGTACATCATTAGAGATGGTAATATCGACTCCCCTTCTTATCCGTGCATTAAAAATGTTTTTCTTGTTACTAATCTAAAGCATAACCTTCTTAGCATTAGCTATCTCACTGATAATGGCTGTAATATTAACTTTGTTAAACACAAGTGCTTCATCACCGATAGCACTAGTAGATCTACCGTATATGAAGGCATTAGAGAAAACAATATATATGTTCTTTATCTTGTTGAATGTACTAACATGACAGTGTCTAGTAGCAAAAATGATGAAAGTTGGCTTTGACATATGAGACTCGAATGCGCCAATATGGACACCATCTCCCGACTTGCCACTAAGAATCTAGTTAGAGGACTCCCAAGCATTCCGTTCAAAAAAGACATGGTATGCGGAGAATGTGAGAAAAGTAAGTTAACAAAATTCTCTTTCAAATCAATCAACTCGGTAAGTACTACTAGACCACTTCAACTTATTCATATGGACCTTTTTGGTCCCAGCAGAGTGGCTAGTCTTGGTGGTAAACTTTATGCTTTTGTTTTAGTTGATAATTTTTAGAGATTTACTTGGGTGATATTTCTCGCTAATAAAAGTGATACCTTTCGCGAATTTGTTGCTTTTTGTAAACGTGTTCAAAATAAAAAAGGTATTATGATCAACAAAATTAGAAGTGATCATGGAGGAGAATTTGATAATGCCGATTTTAAAAGATTTTGTGAAAGACATGGTTTAGGTCATGATTTTTCTTATCCTAGAACTCCACAACAAAATGGAGTTGTGGAAAGAAAGAATAGAACCCTTGGCGATATGGCAAGGGTCATGTTGAACCAATACAAGCTTCCCTAATATTGTTGGGCGGAAGCCGTTAACATGACATGTTATATTATGAATAGGGCCTTAATTCGACCCATTTCTAAGAAAACTCCTTATGAGCTTTGGTTTGACAAAATTCCTTCTATTGATTATTTTAAAGTTTTTGGATGCAAATATTTTATTTTGAACACCAAGGATAGCCTAGACAAATTTGAAGAGAAAGCCTATGAAGGTATCTTTCTTGGGTATTGTAACACCCAGTTTTTCCAAATGAGGGTAATTTTGAACTTTTGTATTTTAAATCATTTAATAATGATATTTTAGTTATGATATGATTTTTGGTGATTTTTAGTTATTTTAAAACTATTTAAAATGGTAAAATGTGAAATTGGTGTTTTGCTAGTGTAACCTTAGTCATGCATGACCTAGAAGACTAATCATGACCAAGGAGACCTAATCATGTGTTTAGGATTTCAAATTTCTATTTTTAAGCCTAGGGGTATTTTGGTCATTTTGACAATTTTGTGCAATTGTAATTTATATTAATTAAATATTGAGCTAGTCTTTTAGTGGAGCCTTAGCCTATAAGTTAACCTAACCTAGATTAGTCATGAGGTTAAAATTAAGGTTAGAATATTCCTACTAAGTGCCAAGGTTAGTAATATCTAGATATTATTAGGAAAGATATTTCCTTTTGAGATATTTGTGAAAAGAAGCCTTAACCAATAGGAAAGCTTAGAAATTGTTGGAGAAACCTCAACCACTCATTTAAAACCCTAACCCTAATGTTTTCTACAGCCATACAAGCCCCCTCCCTCCTATAAGTATCCCACTTAAGAAATAATTGCCTCCTTTAGAAAACCTAGAAAAAGCCCTACTTGTTCTTCCCTAAAACTCTCCCCATTAATCCAAATTGAGCCCAAATTGAGTCAAATCAATTGCATCATCATGCCCAATAGTAGAGGATACTTGTGGGTGCTTGCTAGCAAGGATCGAGGATGGTTGAACCGGAGAAAACCGAGGAAGACGTCGAATCGAGGCTCTTTACATTGAGTTTGAGCACTCAATAGGTAAAACCCTACAAACCCTAGTAAATTTATGATTTCTTCCTGTAGATGCATTCATTTAGGGTTCCCCTAGGTATAGCCCAAGTTTGGTAGGAGTTCGTGTCCATTTCGTATCCGTATCGGACACGTATCGGTCTATTTAAATACGTGTTCGATTAAATGCCACTTATGAATGAATTTTCATATTTTGCTAAACTAATTATATGTATTGGTAGATCTAAATGTGTTCATGAACTTTTGTGAAGACTGAGTCGAAGTTTAGAAGTTTTTTGTGTCCAAAACAGGGTCGGACTCGCAGCACGACACTGTCACAGTTTGTCCTGCTGCCCGACACTAATTTCGGACATTACACGCCATTGTTTGACACGAAACTTTATGGACACGTGGCCCTAGTGACTGACAGGACTCCCACAAAATTTTGTGGGTCCTCGTTCAGTGTGCACAGAGTAATCGTCGCTGCACGGGTTCTTCACTATACTGTACACACTATAAATCCCTATCTGATACATGACTCAAACCCGGATACGACACGACCCTGACTCGACTCAGGCACTAAGACACCTAGCCCTATGTCCCCTCTAGGACTGTGTACGAGCACGGTTCATATCGAGCCCTGTGTCGAGTCCACAACGACTCGACACGCATGCACGAGGCAGCCTTCACTGCCAGTTTCTAATATTTGCCACTTCGAAATTAGATACTTCGTGTCCAGTTTTCTGGGCACGAAAGACTCCCTTGATGCGTACACATGTGCTGCCATAATTATCAACCACTAAATTGACATATTAACATGATCTTGGTTGTCGATTTGCATGTTCTTTTCCAATTTCTGATACACTAAGCACTGTTCACGAATTCTGAAATTAGATTCTATTTAAGCTGATTTTTCTTTAATGTTTAATTACCATATTAATTCATATACATGTATAATAGTGAGCTGCAATATTGGTTTGTGATTGTATAGGAAATTGGATGATTTGGGTTCGAATTGTATTTGGTTTTGAACTTTGAATCCCCATTTTTCCTACCTTACTGAACTGTCATTTACTTGTAGACTTGGGTTCAATCACCCCTATGAAATCTGAGAAATTAACCTATCGACTGAACACTGTCACACATTAGACACATTTCAGAAATCCTGAGAACTTCAGTAAAACCTGAGAATGGTCATAGTAGAAAACCTGGTATGGGTTGAAAACTGAGAGATGATGTACTCCCACACTCATACACATATGTGCACACTTGTGGACACTCGAGTACACCCCTAAACAGCTATTGACACACTGTTAACCTATAGCCCTGTCACTCATTGTATTAATTTCAGTTCCTATATATCACTCACCAATCTGCCCACACATACATATCACATATACACACACAAACTGGGAAACCTGAAAACTGAGATTTTACCATGTAACCTGGGAATTTCAAATATGAAAACTAAGTTTTACTAAGTAAAAAACCTGGGAATTTCCAAAACTGAAATTGATTTGGGAAAAAACTGGATTCATAATATAGTAGAAAACCTGAGATACCTACCCAATTCTGAACACACAAGTGCACTACACTTGCATACCTATGTTGAATTTAGATAGGGTGATTGGTAGAGCTGTGTTTGTTGAAGTTCAATGTATTTCATATAGAAAGATGGGGTTTTGAGTTGCTATCATTATGTTTAGCTAAGAGTTGTTAACTGAGATAGGTTGGTGTGAGTTTTAGAGAGTTGGTATCAGTCCTATTGTTGTTTAGGCCTTGAGCTATCATTTTGTGCATTGCATTGCCTGGCTTTTCTTGCAGCACTGCATTTCAGAGGCAGTAGGCTGCCCCTTCAAGGGCAGCAACAGTGGAGTGAGATAGGTTGAGTTTTAGTTGATTATGAAAACTGAAATGAAATCCTGAGATTCCTATTGCTTAAACCTGTACACACACAAATTCTCATGTATCCAACATTGCTATGTAAGCTGAAACATGAGAATTCCTGTCATACCACTCATTGACACTGAGACTCACACATCCACGCAAAGGACTCCTCACACACACACAACTGAACCCCCACACAACATACACTCTTATTTTCAGCTTGTACACACATGTGTTAGGCTATAGGCAATGTGTTATGGTTCATAAGTTGGGGGTTTGTAGCAATCATCCTTTGTACAGACATTTCATTGTGAAGTTCATGAACATGCCCTGTCACTTTATTATTGAGTCCAACCCAAATCACATAAGTACATGCTCCCTTTTATCTACATGAATACTTGGTATATATATACATCTATAGGAAATTAATAAGTGTCTAGGTAATATATGTATATGCTATGGTTATAATATAGGATGAGTAGTATGTAAATATGCATGTATGTATATCATGTCATATCACATGAATGTAAAAAGGTAATATACATGATGTATTAGGATAATGAGTGTTTTGGTATTTGTAGTTGAGAGCTTGCCTTAGCTCATTTGCTTCTTGGTTCATTATAACCATACATATGGTATATATGTGGAACTGTGTACATGTCTTTGAGTATATGTGTGAGGTATATGGGATGAGGTTGGGGTTATAAACAATATATGATGTGATATATCTTAGGGTATGATATGGTATGGGATAGAATTTAGGAGTTTAGTTTTAATATAGAGGTGACTAGATAGTTGACCTTTGACTATGTTGACTAGATAGAAGCCCAAACCCTAAATGTTGACTTTGGTTGACCCAGAGTTGACAAAGTTTGACTGGGACCTAGTTTGACCTAGACAGTTGACTAGGGTTGACTTAGAGTTGACTTTGACCTGGATTGACCCAGAAATCATGTAGATTGCATCGAAGATTTCATTTACCTTGTTTTAAACACATTATAACCCATACTGCTCTATTTAGTACATTGTGACTCCGGTGCAGACATCTGATATTTCACTACTCTTTTCAGAGTAGCAGGCGAGTACATTCTCTGATAGTTTTTTCATTTACTTGTTAATTACTATACTTCAGTTCTAGTTAGCTGTATGTGATTCTCTGTTACAAACACGTATTATTATTTCTGAATCCATGTATGCGACACACATACTTACTCGTCTTACCTCTATTATTCGAATCACCATACGAATCACCATACGAATCACTATTCGAATCACCCTATTCGTATCTTCATATGTTGGTTGGACTTGTATTCGTCTTATGTGTTGGATTACGAATTCATTTGTATTAGACTGGGCGGGGAAATACTGATTAGACATGTAGACATATCCCTCTAGTCGAATCACCCCTCTGTGAATTATAATCGAACGATAGCCATCCCTCATCTAATCAGTGAGTGGTGTGCCGTATTACCTACAGCCGTTTACAGGTCGATCTCAGTATTTTAAAACACACTTGGAGAATTTATTTGAATCATTATTAGAACATCATGTGAATCACTATTCGTATCACCTTATTCGTATCACCTTATTCGATTCACCTTATTAGAATAATGAATAGAATTACATTCGACTCATCTTATATTAGAGTCACATTGGGATTACACTCGACTTATATTGTACCATCTGAACTCATTATGTTACTCTAGTTCATCTAGATTTTATTTTACAGTCTTTATTGCTATGTTTCTCTTCTTGTTTAGTTACTTACTTTCTTTGTACTTTATCTGTCTCTCTATACCATCACCTGTAAATAAACTACCATATTCATCAATACAACTGTCTATAACTGCTTTATAGTTCTTTGTCATTTACTTGGAATTTCTTGATGATTTGTACTCGTTCCTGTCCTGACTAGACCAGTTGAAAATATTACAGATGATTGCCCTGAGGATATTTGCCCTACTTGTCTTGGAGCAGGAGATGGCTTAGCTACCTATGGCCCCGACACTCAGGAGTGATCGGGATACTAGCTAGTAGACTTGGTTTAGTTTTCATATTTTAGAACTTGAATTGTAATAACTTGAGATTCGAGTTTGTATTTGAAGTTTGTTTGAGATATTATTATTTAGTAGTTTTTAAATGTTGTTATTTAGTTTTTAGTTATAAACTTCTGTGTTATCTTATCATGCTTAAACTGTGATTGAGATTTCATTATATCTATACTTGTCCTCCGTTCGGAGATGAGATATTGATAAGTACATTATATAATTGCGTGAGTTGTTGATTAGATAGTAACCTAGGAAAGCGTTCTACCGCCGACACTGCGGCGTAGGCTGGACGTACCCACTTCTCGTGCCCTTACTCTAGGGTGCGGGTCAGGACACGTTTTTAGTGGTGGCCCATGCAGGTCGAGTTTATGTTGTGGTATTCGAACTAGAGTATCACTACTGCCTGCGATAGGATTTGAGAGATAGGTTTAAACAGAGAGGTACTCAATCACAGTTAGGAAAATTCTGCTTTAAATCATGCCATCTACATATCGTACTGATTTGCCTTCTTTGAAATAAACTGTCCTCCTTTGATATATCGATTCCTGCTCAGTATTGACTTCCTTGTTCAATCTGTCTTCAGGATGGTGGAGACACGATCACATCGCTCTGGTGCAGCAGTTGTTGTAAAGGGGACTGCCACCTCTCAGCCAGATTAGCAGGGTCAGGAGGCTGCAGCTCCTGCCACCTCTATTCATATTGGGACTTCAGCAGCAGCAGCAAGGGGTATGCCTCCACCAGCTCGGGGGCAGGACCCAGTCATCCCAGAGATGCAGTTCCAGCAGCCGCTGCCTACAGAACACGTGGATGCGGCACAGATGTTTGCTTACTTCCAGCAGTTTATGGACCGACAGCAGGCCCAACAGGGCATGGGCATGGAGTTGGCCCTTACGGCAGTCGCAGCTCGACCAGTGATCCAGCAGCCGAGGACACCGGGGATAGAGCAGTTCCACAAGATGAGCCCCAGAGACTTCCGGGGGACAGAGGGGATTTTATATGCTGACAAGTGGATCGAGCATATTGAGGAGATCTTTCGCCTTGCCCGGATACCGGCAGATCTCCAAATAGAGGCAGCAGCTAGCCGGATGCGAGATCTTGCTCGCACCTGGTATCAGTCAGACCCCAGGGTGGGGTAGCTGGACAGACCTGGGAGGAGTTCAAAGGCTTCTTCAAGAAGAGGTTCTTCCCAGATTCAGTGCTCCGAGCCTTGGAGTCGCAGTTCGAGAGCTTAGTTCAGGGGAGCCTTTTAGTAGAGGAGTACGCTGGGGAGTTCGGCCGCCTCGGCAGATTCGTAGAGGGCTTGAGCGAGACGGCGAAGGCCCAGAGGTTTCGAAAGGGTCTGGTCAAGGAAGTCAAGTCCTTGACCAAGGGCAACAGGGATGCCCCTTTTGAGGAGATTTTGACGGGAGCCTTATTGGCTGAGGATGACCTTGAGCTTAGGCTCAAGAGGGGGCGAGACCCAGTTGGGGGCAGCAGCAGCGGAGGCCAGGCCAAGAGGCCTCATGTACAGTTTCAGCAGGCGCAGCATCAGCCTAGAGGACAGGACCGCAAGGTGCAGACTTGTGCTTACTGCAAGAGGGCAGGGCACGGTTGGGAGACTTGTTATAGGAGGCAGAAGGTTTGTCTGTTCTGTGGATCCGCTGCTCATCAGGTCAGGGATTACCCTACTGTACCAATACCTGGCGGAGCACCGGGTCAGAGAGAGGGAGTTCGGCCACCTGTAGCGCAGCGCCATGCCCAGAGGGATGGAGCTTTTGCTATGGCAGTCGAGGAGACTGATGCTGTAGGTGACGGGTTAGCAGGTTTGACCTTCTTGTTCTTCCTCCACACTTTCATGTGTGATTTCCATTAGTACCTGCCAGGATATGATTGTGATATGCTAGATAGCGTAGCTACCCTGTTCGAGACTGTGGAATCACGACCAGTAGGACAAAGCTTTGTATATTATCTTGACCTTGTTTGATTTGGGGGTTTGACCTAGCAGGAGTACGATCATCTTAATTTCGAGGACAAAATTCTTCTAAGGGGAGTAGACTTGTAACACCCAGTATTTCCAAATGAGGGTAATTTTGAACTTTTGTATTTTAAATCATTTAATAATGATATTTTAGTCATGATATGATTTTTGGTGATTTTTAGTTATTTTAAAACTATTTAAAATGGTAAAATGTGAAATTGGTGTTTTGCTAGTGTAACCTTAGTCATGCATGACCTAGAAGACTAATCATGACCAAGGAGACCTAATCATGTGTTTAGGATTTCAAATTTCTATTTTTAAGCCTAGGGGTATTTTGGTCATTTTGACAATTTTGTGAAATTATAATTTATATTAATTAAATGTTGTGCTAGTCTTTTAGTGGAGCCTTAGCCTATAAGTTAACCTAACCTAGATTAGTCATGAGGTTAAAATTAAGGTTAGAACATTCCTACTAAGTGCCAAGGTTAGTAATATCTAGATATTATTAGGAAAGATGTTTCCTTTTGAGATATTTGTGAAAAGAAGCATTAACCAATAGGAAAGCTTGGAAATTGTTGGAGGAACCTCAACCACTCATCTAAAACCCTAACCCTAATGTTTTCTACAGCCATACAAGCCCCCTCCCTCCTATAAGTATCCCACTTAAGAAATAATTGCCTCCTTTAGAAAACCTAGAAAAAGCCCTACTTGTTCTTCCCTAAAACTCTCCCCATTAATCCAAATTGAGCCCAAATTGAGTCAAATCATTTGCATCATCATCCCCAACAGTAGATGATACTTGTGGGTGCTTGCTAGCAAGTATCCAGGATGGTTGAACCGGAGAAAACCGAGGAAGACGTCGAATCGAGGCTCTTTACATTGAGTTTGAGCACTCAATAGGTAAAACCCTACAAACCCTAGTAAATTTTTGATTTCTTCCTGTAGATGCATTCATTTAGGGTTCCCCTAGGTATAGCCCAAGTTTGGTACGAGTTCGTATCCATTTCGTGTCCGTATCGGACACGTATCGGTCTATTTAAATACGTGTTCGATTAAATGCCACTTAGGAATGAATTTTCATATTTTGCTAAACTAATTATATGTATTGGTAGATCTAAATGTGTTCATAAACTTTTGTGAAGACTAAGTCAAAGTTTAGAAGTTTTTCGTGTCCAAAACAGGGTCAGACTCGCAGCACGACACTGTCACAGTGTGCCCTGCTGCCCGACACTGATTTCGGACACGACATGCCATTGTTTGACACAAAACATCATGGACATGTGGCCCTAGTGACTGACAGGACTCCTACGAAATTTTGTGGGTCCTCGTTCAGTGTGCACAGAGTAATCGTCGCTGTACGGGTTCTTCACTACACTGTACACACTATAAATCCGTCTCTGATACACGACTCAAACCCGGACACGACACGACCCTGACTCGACTCAGGCACTAAGACACCTAGCCCTATGTCCCCTCTAGAACTGTGCACGAGCACGGGTCATATCGAGCCCTGTGTCGAGTCCACAACGACTCGACACGCAAGCACGAGGCAGCCTTCACTGCCAGTTTCTAATATTTGCCACTTCAAAATTGGACACTTCGTGTCCAGTTTTCTGGACACGAAAGACTCCCTTGACACGTACACATGTGCTGCCATAATTATCAACCACTAAATTGACATATTAACATGATCTTGGTTGTCGATTTGCATGTTCTTTTTAAATTTCTGATACACTAAGCACTGTTCACGAATTCTGAAATTAGATTCTATTTAAGCTGATTTTCTTTAATGTTTAATTACCATATTAATTCGTATACATGTATAATAGTGAGCTGCAATGTTGGTTTGTGATTGTATGGGAAATTGGATGATTTGGGTTCGAATTGTACTTGGTTTTGAACTTTGAATCCCCATTTTTCCTACCTTACTGAACTGTCATTTACTTGTAGACTTGGGTTCAATCACCCCTATGTAATCTAAGAATTTAACCTATCGACTGAACACTGTCACACATTAGACACATTTAAGAAATCCTGAGAACTTCAGTAAAACCTGAGAAAGGTTATAGTAGAAAACCTGCTATGGGTTGAAAACTGAGAGGTGATGTACTCCCACACTCATACACATATGTGCACACTTGTGGACACTCGAGTACACCCCTAAACAGCTATTGACACACTATTAACCTATAGCCCTGTCACTCATTGCATTAATTTCAGTTCCTGTATATCACTCACCAATCTACCCACACATACATATCACATATACACACACAAACTGGAAAACCTGAAAACTGAGATTTTAACATGTTACCTGGGAATTTCAAATTTGAAAACTGAGTTTTACTAAGTAGAAAACCTGGGAATTTCTAAAACTGAAATTGATTTAGGAAAAAACTGGATTCATAATATAGTAGAAAACCTGAGATACCTACCCAATTCTGAACACACAAGTGCACTACACTTGCATACCTATGTTAAATTTAGATAGGGTGATTGGTAGTGCTGTGTTTGTTGAAGTTCAATGTATTTCATATAGGAAGATGGGGTTTTGAGTTGCTATCATTATGTTTAGCTAGGAGTTGTTAACTGAGATAGGTTGGTGTGAGTTTTAGAGAGTTGGTATCAGTCCTATTGTTATTTAGGCCTTGAGCTATCATTTTGTGCATTGCATTGCCTGGCTTTTCTTGCAGCACTGCATTTCAGAGGGAGTAGGCTGCCCCTTTAAGGGCAGCAGCAGTGGAGTGAGATAGGTTGAGTTTTAGTTGATTATGAAAACTGAAATAAAATCCTGAGATTCCTATTGCTTAAACCTGTACACACACACAAATTCTCTTGTATCCAACATTGCTATGTAAGCTGAAACCTGAGAATTCCTATCACACCACTCATTGACACTGAGACTCACACATCCACACACAGGACTCCTCACACACATACAACTGAACCCCCACACAACATACACTCTTATTTTTATCTTGTACACACATGTGTTAGGCTATAGGCAATGTGTTATGGTTCAAAAGTTAGGGGTTTGTAGCAATCATCCTTTGTACAGACATTTCATTGTGAAGTTCATGAACATGCCCTGTCACTACATTATTGAGTCCAACCCAAATCACATAAGTACATGCTCCCTTTTACCAACATGAATACTTGGTATATATATGCATCTATAGGAAATTGATAAGTGTCTAGGTAATATATGTATATACTATGGTTATAATATAGGATGAGTAGTATGTAAATATGCATGTATGTATATCATGTCATATGCACATGAATGTAAGAAGGTAATATACATGATGTATTAGGATAAGGAGTGTTTTGGTATTTGTAGTTGAGAGCTTGCCTTAGCTCATTTGCTTCTTGGTTTATTGTAACCATACACATGGTATATATGTAGAACTGTGTACATGTCTTTGGGTATATGTGTGAGGTATATGGGATGAGGTTGGGGTTATAAACAATATATGATGTGATATATCTTAGGGTATGATATGGTATGGGATAGAATTTAGGAGTTTAGTTTTAATATAGAGTTGACTAGATAGTTGACCTTTGACTATGTTGACTAGATAGAAGCCCAAACCCTAAATGTTGACTTGGGTTGACCCAGAGTTGACCAAGTTTGACTGGGACCTAGTTTGACCTAGACAGTTGACCATGGTTGACTTAGAGTTGACTTTGACCTGGATTAACCCAGAAATCATGTAGATTGCATCATAGATTTTATTTACCTTGTTTTAAACACATTATAACCCATACTGCTCTATTTAGGACATTGTGGCTCCGGTGCAGACATCTGATATTTTACTACTCTTTTCAGAGTAGCAGGCGAGTACATTCTCTGATAGTTCTTTCATTTACTTGTCAATTGCTATACTTCAGTTCTAGTCAGCTGCATGTGATTCTCTGTTACAAACACGTATTATTATTTCTGAATCCATGTATGCGACACACATACTTACTCGTCTTACCTCTATTATTCGAATCACCATACGAATCACCATACGAATCACTATTCAAATCACCCTATTCGTATCTTTATATGTTGGTTGGACTTGTATTTGTCTTATGTGTTGGATTACGAATTCATTTGTATTAGATTGGGCAGGGAAATACTGATTAGACATGTAGATATATCCTCCTATTCGAATCACCCCTCTGTGAATTATATTCGAACGATAGTCATCCCTCATCTGATCAGTGAGTGGTGTGCCGTATTACCTACAGTCGTTTACATGTCGATCTCAGTATTTTAAAACACACTTGGAGAATTTATTCGAATCATTATTAGAACATCATGTGAATCACTTTTCGTATCACCTTATTCGTATCACCTTATTCAATTCACCTTATTAGAATAATGATTAGAATTACATTCGACTCATCTTATATTAGACTCACATTGGGATTACACTCGACTTATATTGTACCATCTGAACTCATTATGTTACTCTAGTTCAGCTAAATCTTATTTTACAGTCTTCATTGCTATGTTTCTCTTCTTGTTTAGTTACTTACTTTCTTTGTACTTTATCTGTCTTTCTATACCATCACCTGAAAATAAACTGCCATATTCATCAATACAACTGTCTATAACTTCTTTATAGTTCTCTGTCATTTACTTGGAATTTCTTGATGATTTGTACTCGTTCCTGTCCTGACTGGACCTGTTGAAAATATTACAGATGATTGCCCTGAGGATATTTGCCCTACTTGCCTTGGAGCAGGAGATGGCTTAGCTATCTATGGCCCCGACACTCAGGAGTGATCGGGATACTAGCTAGTAGACTTGGTTTAGTTTTCATGTTTTAGAACTTGAATTGTAATAACTTGAGATTCGAGTTTGTATTTGAAGTTTGTTTGAGATATTATTATTTAGTAGTTTTTAAATGTTGTTATTTAGTTTTTAGTTATAAACTTCTGTGTTATCTTATCGTGCTTAGACTGTGATTGAGATTTCATTATATCTATACTTGTCCTCCGTTCGGAGATGAGATATTGACAAGTACATTATATAATTGAGTGAGTTGTTGATTAGATAGTAACCTAGTACAGCGTTCTACCGCCGACACTGCGGCGTAGGCTGGACGTACCCACTTCTCATGCCCTTACTCTAGGGTGCGGGTCATGACACGTATTCTATGCAATGTAAAGGTTTTAGCGTTTTCAATAAAAGAAGTCTTGTTGTCGAAGAGCCAATAAATGTCTCTTTCGACAAACTTAACTCTTCTACATATTCTTCCCCTAATGATGTTGATGACATCTCTTTTGGATTGGAAAACTCTTCTCTTGTAGATACTAGTACTCCTTCATCTAGCAATGAAGTTGAGACAACTCCACCTAAAGAATCTCCACAAATAGAGCCTTCTCAAGGGGATCTTCCTAAAGAATGGAGATTTTTTTCTCATAATCCAAAGGAACTTATTATTGGTGATCCCTTCTCACGGGTTAGCACTAGATCAGCCATGTGGGATCATTGTGCAAATATAGCTTTTATTTTTCAAATAGAGCCTAAAAATATTAATGATGCTTTCAATGGTGAATTTTGGATGATTGCCATACAAGAAGAGCTAAATCAATTTGAGCGAAACAAGATTTGGGAACTCATTCTAAAACCCCACAACCATCCCATTTTGGGATAAAGTGGGTGTTTCAAAATAAGCTTAATGAAGATGGTTTCGTCACTCGTAACAAAGCCCGGTTTGTTGCTCTAGGCTATAACCATGAGGAAGGCATTGACTACGATGAAACCTATGCTTCGGTTGCACGTCTTGAATCCATTCGTATGCATTGTGCTTTTGCTTGCTTTAATGATTTTAAACTTTTTCAAAAGGATATCAAAAGTGCCTTTTAAAATGGTATTATAAAGGAAGAAGTTTTTGTCAAACAACCTCCTGGTTTTGAAGATTTTCAATTTCCTGATCACGTCTTTAAACTACACAAGGCCCTTTATGGCCTCAAACAAGCCCTTCGTGCTTGGTATGAGCGCCTTAGTTTTTTTCTCCTTTCTCACAACTTTTCTAAGGGCAAAGTTGAAACTACACTTTTTATTAAATGTCTTAGTGGCACTCTACTGTTAGTTCAAATTTATGTTGATGACATCATTTTTGGTCTAACTAACAATACACTTTGCGTAGAATTTGCCAAAGTAATACAGGACAAATTTGAAATGAGTATGATGGGGGAACTATCATTCTTCCTTGGCTTACAAATCAAGCAAGGTCCCAAAGGCACGTTCATCAATTAAGTCAAATATATAAAGGATCTTCTCAAACGCTTCGAACTTGACTCATCCAAATCAATGAAGACTCCTATGGCCACAACAACAAAACTTGATAATGATGAACATAAGATCTTGATCGACATTCGTAAGTATCGAGGTTTGATTAGTAGCTTACTTTATTTAACTGCTAGTCGTCCCGATATTATGTTTATTGTTTGTCTCTGTGCACGATACCAAGCCAATCCCAAACAATCCCACTTATGTGCCGTTAAGCGCATTTTTCGTTATTTCAAAGGCACCATTAACATGGGACTTTGGTATCAAAACCTCCATCCTTTGAGCATATTGGCTACTCGGATGCCGATTTTGCCGAATGCAAGATTGACCGAAAAAGCACTAGCAGCACATGTCAATTCCTTGGGAAATCTTTTATGTCATGTATTCTGTTGCTCTTTCCACCACCGAAGCTGAATATATAGCGGCTGGTATTGTTGTGCACAAATTCTTTGGATGACACAAACACTTATTGACTGGGTATTACTTATTCTTGCACCTCCATAAAGTGTGACAGTACTAGTTCTATTAATCTCATAAAAATTTCCAATTTGTCACTCTTGCACGAAGCACATTGAGATTAGACACTACTTTTTTCGTGACCATCAATAAAAGAGAGACATTCATCTTGAGTTCATTGATACTACTTATCAACTTGCGGACATCTTCACCAAGCCTTTACCTGAGGATCATTTCTCGTTTCTTTGCCAAGAATTAGGCATTTTAAATCTTGAGTCTTAGTATCTATTCCTTCGGAACACCGACGAAACGGCAAACCATCGGTACACCATTTTTTCATTCACAGCATAGTTCTGTTAACTTAATCGGTAAACCGACGGAATGCTACGAAAATCCAGCAACATTCCGATTATGGCAGGCTGATATATATTCGCAGCTTTTTAAGGCCATTGGACCCACCATATCTTTTCAACCTCTTTCAAAATCCCTTTATATCCCCTTCATTTAATTCTTTTTATCCTTTTACACTCCTTTTATCCCATCATTCATCCTTTCACATCCTTCCTCATTAATTACTTCCCCCTTCTCTCCCTCATACATCCAATCAAATCTTTCCCTCATATCTTCATTTAAAACTTCTTCATTCATCACTCTTTCTAAAACCCCTACTTTTGTTCCTTTCCACCTCTTCCTCTTCTAATACAGTTTTAAAACCCTTCCTCTTTCCAGCCTTTCCTCCTCATCCATTTATCTATCCCTCTATTCATCCTTTACAACTTACCCTCTCCTACTACATACCCTTGTTTGTCCTCTCCATGTCCCATGCCAAATGCCCTCGTTCCTCTTCTTCCTCAAATCCCTTCATCCCTGTACCTCTTCCAAATGGTGCCTACGATCGTAAAATCTTTAAATCCAGTATTGCTGTCGACGCCTGGTTAATTTCCTTTGAAATCCCCCCGTATTCGAATGAAAGCCGATCAACTGGAATATCTTCTCAGGACATTTATAGCTATTCGACTTCGTGGGGCTCTCCAACTTTCTTAGTCGCTGAGTTTCTGTCTATCCTGCTGCAATTCATCTTTTTTACTACAATCTCGTCCCGGACTTGGCCAACAACACAATCGAAACTCTCGTCAACATTCGCCACATTTGCCTCACCGTCCGTGATCTTCTCGAGATTCTCAATATACCTAATCGAGGGGATGCTCTTCCTGCTCTGGCTGGGCTCAATCCTACCTCCAAGGTATCATTTGAAGAATTTTGCACCATTATTTTCAAAGGACCTGATGCTCCTCCTATTCCAGCCCTCTCCAAGCAGCTGGAGCCATTTTATTATGAACTGTATTGCGTCATCTGCTACTCCTTGACTCCCAAGTCCTGCAATTACAATGCCATCACATGCGACACTCTTGTTTGCATGTACTATCTGTACGTCAAGAAAACCTAGTCCTTCGTAAAAGCTCAGTTGAACGCCTTTTCCTCGATTCACTCTTCGGGACGACGTGCCCTCAACTTCAGTATGTTCATCACTATTATCCTGGAAGCCAAAGGTGTGAATCTTAGCTTGTGCTACATGGATGACGTTCCCTCTTACTTGGCTGTCTCGTGCTACTCTGCAACCGGCCAATCATCTCGCTCAGCCCGCCCATCCAATTCTCAGACGGCTGCTGATGCTCCATCTACTCCTCCTCCTTTCGGTTGCTTTATGCCTCTCACCCAGCATCACTTTAACATGCACACGGCTCAAGCTGAGGAACAGATGCGGACTAAGACCAGAGGCCTCAGAAATCTCATCCAGATTCGCTTTCATGACCAGTGTTACTTTATTCAGCGTACTCTTCAGGATCGCAATGCTTTTCTTGATCTCGATTTTCAAGATCCCCTCTTTCAAGCATCGTGTTTCTCTGGTCCAAATGCCTATGGTTTCATGTATCCTGATGGCATTGATCCTTTTGGAGATTTTCAGGTGACCACTAGTGATGATGATGGTGATGATCCGGCTGATCAGTGAATCTTGGTCTCTCATGATCGTGGTCACAATAAGAAGTGATATCAGTGTTTCAGTCCTTTTGTCTTGTAAGGTCCTTCGGGGACCATGTCTGTCAGTTTTTTTAGTTTGTTTCTCTATGCGGTCCTACGGGGACTAATGTTTGTTTTGCTACTCTTTAGTGTTGCTTGGTTTACTCCCGATAGAAAGCTTCACTGGGTTTAGTCTCTGTCAATTTTCAGTCCAATCCAAGCGTACTCTATAAACTTTCAATCCAATATATGCATGCCATGGTTTATCCTATTGTTCTCACGCATCCTCCTTTTTTATACATATTTATCTCTCTACCTTCTTTGATTAAGTGACAAAGGGAAAGAAAACATGTTGAAGGGTAGTAGTCTATCTACGGGGGAGAGACACTCTAAAAACATGATGCTACCTTCTTTTTGTCAATTATCAAAATGTGGGAGATTGTTAGCACATTGATTTTGATAACATTAACTGCATCTTCGTGTTTTAGTTTTCTCTATCTTCTCAGCAAACATATATACCATCAAGCTTTCCAAAGGCTACTAAAAAAAGATCATTTTATCAAAGCCACACAGAAGACTTATAGAATGACTTAAAGCAAAAACTGAAGAGAAGCCACCGCATACTCAAAAGCCTGCTCTCGAAAGATTCAAGGTCCTAGAGTCTGTACAAGGTCTAGGACATATTATGAAACGCTTAAGGTGGATGACAAGTCAAAAGTCCTTATAAAATATCATTCGAAAATCATTTGATATTTTTAGAACGGAAGACCGACGGTATGCTGCTAGTTACCGATGGTATACGAATTTCTTACACAAAGGTTCTGTGAAGATAATCAGCATACGATGGAATACCGTAGCATATCGACGGTATACCAATTTCTTACACAGAAAAAAGTTCAATGAAGATAATCAGCATACCGACGACATACCACAGTATACCGACAGTATACCGATTTCTTACACAGAAACAGTTATGTGAAGATAATTGAAATACCGACGGCATTCCGCAGTATTCCGACGGTATACCGGTTTCTTGCATAGAAACAGTTATGTGAAGATAATCGGTACTCCGACGGTATACCGATCTGTACCGCTGGTATTCCATCTACTTAAACTTGATTTTTTGAATGGTTGAGATCCTTAGCATTAAATGCTCCAACGAATAGATTTATGATAACCAAGAACTCGTAGTAGCCAAAACGAGTGCAGAAGGCAGACTTTGGCACATCATCTTGATTGACCTTGAGTTCATGATAACCCGATCGAAGGTAAATCTTCGAAAACACCGTAGCACCTTGGAACTGATCGAGCAAATCATCGAGGTGGGGCAGAGGGTATTTGTTTCGGACGGTGGCTTTGTTCAATTTATGGTAGTCGATGCAGAGGCGCATCGATCCATCCTTCTTCTTCACAAATAGCACAGATGCTCCCCACGGCGAGACGCTAGGACGAATGAACCCTTAGTCGAGCAATTCCTCTAACTGTACTTTGAGTTCTTTTAATTCTGTGGGGGCCATTCCGTATAGGGCCTTGGAAATCAGTCGAGCATTGGGAAAGGTGTCGATAGTGAACTCGGTTTCACGATCGGGTGGCATGCCGGGAACCTCGTCCGAAAATATGTTGGGGAATTCTTCCACAACGTCGGTCTGACCGGTATTTGCACTATCCAGTTACATGTCTCGAACGGACGCCAAATAGCCTTCACATCCGGAATACAGAGTCCTCCAAGCAAAAATTGTCGAGATCACCATGCAGGCTGTTGACGCTTCACCACACGAGTAACAGATTTTGAGCTCCCCCAGTAGATGGAAGGTGACCTTCTTTCCTGTGCAGTCGATGGTGGCTGAGCAAGTGTCGAGCCAATCAATCCCCAAAATAATATCGTAGTCCTTAAGGTCTACAACTACCGTATCAAGAGACAATTTCCTTCCTCCAATACATATGCAGCTATCTCCACGTATAGTGTTTACAGGTATTTGTGTGCCCGATGGGATGCCAACACTAAGATTAAGGCCTAGTGGTGCAACAGAGAATTTGTGTTTATCAACAAAATCTACCACTATAAAACTATACTTACTACCTGAATCAAAAAGTACACGAGCAGGCTTATTATTAAAAAGTAATATCCTATCACACCTGTGTCTGAGGCAAATGCCTCATCTCGAGTCATAGCGTAGACGCGGCCCTGGCCATTGGGGCGACAGTTTTGGCCATTTTTATGTACGGGCTGGGGGCTCGAGGTTCCAGTTCACGGTTATCTGGACGATGTTGTTATGGCGGGGCATTCTGATTCTGTCTTTGGGCTATGCAGTCTCAAGATTGGTTACCCCTTTTTCCACAAAAGAAGCATCATTCGTTGAAGATATAGCAGTTTGTGGCATGGTATCCGAGGTGGTTGCACTTGGTACAACGAGGTAATGGGTTCTGTCTTTTATAGCCGCCATTATTTGGACATTTTGTAGCGTTATTGTTGCCTCCCGCATAGCTAGGACGTCTGTGATCTGAATGCTGTACAACATCGGTAGCGATGGGAGGGTACTGGCTTTCAAGGAAGAGTGCATGATTCAGAGCATCGCCCGTGGTCTTGTATTTCGGCATCGCCACATGAACAGCGATAGAGGGCCGCAGACCCACTTCAAATCATCGCACGCGACACTCCTCTATATGTAGAAATGCACCAACAAATTTGGACAATTTGTTGAATTTGGGCGCATACTGTTGCACCATTTTGTTTCCTTGCCTCAACTACATGAATTCATTCTCCTTCTCTTGACGAACGGCTGAGGGAAGGTGCTCGACTTCGAAAGCTTTACAGAATATGGCCCAAGAGATCGGCAATGAGTTGTTGTTGCATCAGATCGCTCGTTTATGCACGGCCCACCAGTTATGCGCGTTTAAATGTAGTTGAAGTTGTACGTAGGCGACGTACTTGGATTCTTGAATGCGTGATGCTGTGCAAACCTAAATTGTGATCAGACAAGGCATAGTCATAAGGTTATTCGAAATATAATCTCTAATAGAGTACGCAGAGAAATTGAACAACACATTTGAGATAGAAGGAACTTTCTTTTCATTTATAATAGACATCATTTACAAGACTTTATTACAATCCTTGCCGCGTGGGCTAACAGCTTGACTCGATTACAAATTGAACGTTGATGAGATAATTGTTCCATACATTACATCCCCATTT
This sequence comes from Iris pallida, assembly GCA_029216955.1. NCBI lineage: Eukaryota > Viridiplantae > Streptophyta > Magnoliopsida > Asparagales > Iridaceae > Iris > Iris pallida. Next base: position 13,609,569 of record JANAVB010016400.1, read on the forward strand.
ACAAGCAAAACATTCGGTAGACCAGCTATCGTAGGGAGTCGAGACATCTTTCTTCTAGACTGAATGTATAGTCTTCAAAATGATCAAAACAAGCCTTCAATATACGGACAAGGCTTCAAATTAATTTATGTTGCCTTGAGTTTAGTTGGCACGTCCTTCTTGGTTTAGGTTACCTGTGGAGAGCGAGGACCAGTACATTCACATGTACTAGTGCATGGCTAATTAAGCACTATGCTCTCAATTAGTTGAAGAAATTATATGACTTAAATTGTGATCTTTTTAGCCATCCTAATAAATTTCAGACAAGAATATGATAGGCATAATGTAAATTATGCTAGAACTTACCCACGTCAGAGCATGTCGTACAATGTGAGACATACCATGTTCTTTTCTGTCAATTGTTATCATTTACTAGCATATTTTATGTAATTTCATATGTGATGGTCACTGACACCATAAGCCATCCTAGACTTATAGCTTTGTTAGACGAGACCCTTTCAAACCAAGTAGCGAGCCCAGCTGAAAGTCCCCGAATAACCCGTGCTAACATTCCGCACAGCTATACCGTGTTTTCCCTTAGGCCGAATTGATCACGTGGCTCCGGAGTGCCGTTCGAGGAAACTTTTACCATACTTTTACCTTCTATACAAGTTATCCATGACCGTGTTAGACTAAACGAATTACTCAAGCATGGTCTATATTAGAAGACTTAACCATTTTCATCGTGTCTCGTCTTATCGTAGCATCATTTAAATCATTGAGTCTATCTTTTGTTTAGCACAGTTCTATATCATGAATAACATAGCAAGCATGTAGCAGTTTTAGGGAATAAGCAGCTGTGTCTGTGCATTTGCATCTAACATTTCATTCACAACGATATTATCGGTTGATTTAAGAAGCAAGAAGGTCAAGGGGAAGAAGGGTCAACCACTCACCTTGATTGTTTGATTGAGGCGAGAGACCCGTTGGCTGTACTAGACGACATCTACGCGATCACCTGAAATTGCATAAGCAATGATTAGAACATTGTATTAATTAATAAGTTCGATATAGATGCGGAGTTCAAAAACACAAGCCATGAAAACCATCAAAAATGCATTCAGAAAACCAAATTCAAAGACGCAAGTGCGACATGAAAAGCAGAGCAACGAAAGGTCTCTTCCGACTCAGCCGCAGAGTCCATCCTCTAGGTGCAACCCGCTGAATATAGGACTTGATTCCGCAGAAGCCATTCCATAATGAGGAAAATATCTTAATTCAATAGGTCATGTTTAATCGATTCAATCGATCCCGATCAATCGGTCCCGACTAAATCGATAACGATAGTGTTTCTTTCTTGCGCACCTCGTGGATGAAAAATAAGGCACGATGTAGGGAAGGGGTACTACACCCAGCAACACTGGATGGCAGTACAACAACACCAATAGTTTCAGCATTAGGAGCAGAATATCTTGTTAAACAAGGGATTATAAACGAGCCTAGAGAGGGACGAAAAGGAAGACTTGGGTGCATAGATTATATTTTGTTGACTCAACCCAAGGTATTTCAATGTCACGGAGGATCGATGCTGTCACGAAGGACGCTTAGCTCCAAGATATTGAGGTTATATTTGCGGCGATCAAGGTTGCAACTTACGAGGAAGTAGATTAGGTTTGGTTGCAGCTTCCGGACCTTGCCCGCGGTTAGTGGATATTTGTTGAGGTTGGCCTTAGGCATCTATCCTTTGGCATCACTTAAGGACAGGTTCAAAGCCAAACAATTTGGCATACTGGCACATGTAAGCTGTAGCAAAGATTCGTTGGCATCAACTAGGCCACTAGGGTAGTGGATGGCTATGTTACAAAGTTCTACAGGCTGAGTAGTTTATATCGTATTAGATGACATGCTTGTGTTTCTAAAACTACGTATTTTGGGACTGGGGTATTACATATTTTTGTGGTGGCTCATGTAGGACCAAATTAAATCATTTTGGTTACGTTATTGTACCGAACGAGCTCGAGTATGATCGTGTATTAGAGTCTCACACCAAAACTACTATTGAATTTCCTTTAATATCTACTATCACCTTTAAACCTCGTATTTGTAATCGAACATACCTCTCTTGAACTCTTGTATCGAATTCTAGTCTTTTCCTATTTAGGAAGGAAGAACATTTGTGCTTGATGAACTATTTTAATTATATTGCGTGATAGAAGTTACAAGGATAGAATATTTTAGGGAGTGAATGTCTAAAGACGAGTAGGGTAGAAATAGACACCTATACTAGGTGGACCGAGTAGGTAGGAGTGGTATACTTCTGTTGTAGAAATTTTTACTTCGAAGATATAATAATTCTTGCTTGACATGACTAGCTAAGTGGCTAAGGTGGGTAGAATTTATAAACATCCCCTAAGATAGAAGTTTGAATAAATTATAGCGTAGGACTTGACCCTAATGAGAGACTATAGACTAAATCCAAACTACCCTTTACCTAATATAGAACCTCAAATAAGGGTACTAGAAGGATTATTATCAAGTGCTAATATCATAATGATATGCAACCAAGTAGTATTAAATAGAGTAGGAAAGTTTCAGTTAGGCTAGACAACTATCTCTATATGGTTATACTAGCCTTGAAACGATCTATAAATGACTAGGACTAAAAGATTGACCAATAGGTGTGTGTATTTGTTCAGCTCAGTCTCGACCTTTATGTAGTAGATAGGTACAAGATGGTTAGGTGTACTTGTAAGAATTATATAGCTTGTCGATAGTTAAAAGGAGTAAAATATTGTTTCCCTTCTATCAAAAATATGTCACGCTCCAGTCCCAAAATACATAGGACTAGGAACACAAGCATGGCAGCTAGTACGATCTAGACTAAGTTTCCAATTTAAGAACTTACGCTAGGTGTACTTCGCTGAAGAAGTGTACTAAACCTATGCTATCACAACTATATATCAATCCACATATAGGTAAACAAAGCAAGAATAAAAGATATATAATATATAGTCGTCCGTCCTCTAATACACATGTTCTAGCAAACTCAAGAACAAAAATAAGTTTGCAAAGCTAGGCTAATAAGCAGTGTATATGATGATAAGAAATATATAAAACATAGAAGAATGATAAAATAATGCTACAAGCAGTACCTGAAGCATGAAGACACAAACATACCATCCATTTATCTATCTATAAGTGCTCCACAATAACCTAGAGAGATCACCAGGTCCTCAGAGGGACATAATAAGATACAGAAGGAACATGCCATAATATGAACAAAATAAATATAGACATGAAATAAATAGCTCGGATCATAACACGGTCTACTATCCCATCATCAAAGTAGCGAACCACCCCTACAACCAGACGAGGACAAGGGGTGGCACACTATTCTGCGATAACACACTATCCCATGCCATAATTTAAACTAAATGAATATCCTAAACCACCACACGGTCTACTATCTCATCATTGAAAAAGTGAACCACACCCACAACCAAACCAGGATAAGGTGTGGCCCACTATTCTATGCAAGACATTGTCTTATGCTATGGTTAAGGATAAGTAAAGCATCTCACCGTACTACGTGAATGAATGTTAAAAATGTCGTTGGGCGTCTGGGTAGGTGATAAGATATAACACCGAATCACAGGCTGGTATTGGATCACGAGCCAATGCTATGAACTATGAGCTACGAGAGAAATAGGCAACTATGGAACTATGAGGCTCATGACCCCGTAGTCTCCTCTAGAGATTACACGGTCTAAAGGGGCTATCCCATACGCCTACTAGTAGTCTTTTCCGCCCATAAATGGTACAAGTCATATTACAACTCGAACAACCCATATCTCAATGCGAGTCACTAAACTAGACACAATCTAAATTCTACATGCACCGACACACGAACGGCTCACACCGGTAGCTATTCGACTGTCGAAGCTCGTGCCAACACAACAAACCGTCATTCACAGTGTCGTGTAATGCTATGCGCCATGACATGGAAGTTACACAACTTGTGGTAAACGTCTTCTATACAACTAAGTCACACACACACACCTCCAAATCGACGCCATCATCGATATCAACCAAGTCATACTCGGACACACACCATTATAACTAATACCAACAGAAAAGATGAATAGACACAAAGATTTAAACATAATTAATGGCAAGGTATCTTGCTTGGAACTTTGGAAGCAAAGTAAATCACGGTCGGGCTCCAACTGTAGTCGAGTGATCACGAACTCCTAAAATATAAATATACTAAAATAAATACTAATTCTAAGATAACATATCTGTCATGACCCGCACCCAGTGTAGGGGCACAAGAAGTGGGTACGTCCAGCCTACGCCGTAGTGTCGACGGTAGAACGCTGTCCTAGGTTACTATCTAATCAACAACTCACGCAATTATATAATGTACATGTCAAATCTCAACTCCGAACGGAGGACAAGTATATATATAATGAAATCTCAATCACAGTCTAAGCACGATATGATAACACAGAAGTTACTAAAGACTAAACAACAACAAATATCAACTACTAAATAATAATATCTCAAACAAACTCAAATACAAACTCATATCTCAAGTTATTACAATTCAAGTTCTAAAACATGAAAACTAAACCAAGTCTACTAGCTAGTCTCCCGATCACTCCTGAGTGTCGGGGACAAAGGTAGCTAAGCCATCTCCTGCTCCATGGTAAGTGGGACAAACGTCCTCAGGACAAGCATCTGTAATATTTTCAAAAGGTCCAGTCAGGACAGGAACGAGTACAATTCATCTAGAAAACCCAAGTAAATGACAGAGAACTATAAAGCAGTTATAGACAGTTTTATTGATGAACATGGTAGTTTATATTCAGGTGATGGTATAGAAAAATAGTTAAGATACAAGAAAAGTAAGGTAAGTAAAACAAGAGAAAATCATGACAATGAAGACTTAAATAGAAACTAGCTGAAATAGAGTAACATGATATAAGTCCAGACAGTAAATGTAAACACGTAAAAAACCCAAGTAAATCCAGACAACATGAATCTGATACCAGGTGATTCCAGTACAATATGAGTCCAATATAAGACGATTCCAGTCAGTGATTAAAGATTCCAGGGCGAGTCCAGACTATACTCTAACAGTGTGTTTTAAAATACCGAGATCGATATGTAAACGGCTGTAGGTATCATGCACATCACTCATTGATCAGGCGAGAGATGGCTATGCTTCAAGTAGATTCCAGTAGGGAGATTCCAGATTTGGGATATGTCTACATGTCTTACTCAATATTTCCCTGCCCCATAATACAAGTGAATCCAGTACAAGACACGAGAATCGAGATAAGTCCAGCCTAACATGATGATACCAGCAATGATTCCAGAATGATTCCAGTAATAGATGCCAGACATGATGATACCAATAATGATTCCAGTAATAGAGGCCAGAAAATAGGGTATGTGTGTCGCATAGATGAATCCAGAAATATCCATACGTGTTGTAAGAGAGAATCGCATAAAACTAACTAGAACTGAAGTACAGTAATTGACAAGTAAATGAGAGAACTATCAGAAAATATACTCGCCTGATACTCTGAAAAGAGTAGTATTTTATCAGATGTCTACACCGGAGTCACAATGTCCTAAAATAGTGCAGTACAGGTTATAATGTGTTCTAAATTAATAATTGATTTATGCAATGAAATCTGTTGACACAAAGTCACAGTCAACCAAATATTGACTACATTGACTAAATAATATCTGTATAAATTCAATACGACACACGACGTCTGCTTTCAGTTCGGGACAAACGACAGCTCAGTTTCCGACTCTCAGTATATTTTCGAGTCTGTACTTTTTCATTTCATTGAGTCTAGAAGTATGTACTCTGAGTTATGCTGAGCTCTTAGAACTTAGTCTACAAGCCTACCCAAAATCCCAAGCTCCACCAAAACAAAATTGCCCACAAGTCCCACTTAGAATCACTCTGTGCTCTGGAGACAGAGTTCGGGCCGAACTCTGCCTCCACACAGAGTTCGGGCCGAACTCTGTCCCCTAGAAATCAGGAACCCTAATTTTAGGGTTAGCTGGTTGCTAGCTGTCCAACGGCCAAATTTTTTGAATTCTCCTACCCGAATTCTGGCCGAATTCTGCCTCAAAAATCAGTATAAATAGGGCATGAATTCTCTCATTTTGAATCACTCAATCTTCTCTTCTCTTCTCTCCTACAAGCTCTATAAGCCATACCCTTCCCATCTACTAGCCACAAGCCTGCTAAGTCTCGAGTGCTCAGCATCTCTCAGTTAGGATTCTTGTGCAAGAGTGAAGAAATCGCTTGGACAATTCCAAGCAATCGCCACTGCGATTCTCTGTAAGAAGTTGACGTGCTCTTCTGAAGTAAAGGCACGGGTTGTAAGCTACTATTTCACAAATAGTGGATTTAATCCTGAGCTAGAGTTCTCAGGCCTGGACTAGTCCTCCACGAGGGAAACCAGGTTAAAATTGCTGTGTTTGCGTATGCTCTCTTGTCTTTCATTTACATTCCGCATTTTACTCTGATTATTCATTATTCGTGAAAGAGTAATTTTTTAATTGGTCATTATATATATACTCTATTCACCCCCCCCTCTAGAGTTGCCAAACTGTTCTTCAATTGGTATCAGAGCTCTGTTCTCTTTACAAGGACTAACATCCTAAGAGCTGATCCATGGCAACCACACAATCCTTGATTTCCAATCATGGTGAAGGTCAGTCCACTCATAGGCCTCCCCTATTTGATGGGACTAACTACACATATTGGAAAACAAGGATGAGCTTCTATCTTAAGTCTCTAGACTTTGACCTGTGGACTGTCGTCACTGACGGTTACAAAAAGCCCGCCAGGATAGTTGTCGATGGTGACCTCATTGAGAAACCACACGACAAATATTCTGTCGAGGAGAAGAAACAGGCAAGTCTAGATGCTAGGGCTATTAATGCTTTATTCTGTGCTATAGACAGGAACGAGTTTAACAGGGTCTCTACATGCACCACTGCTCATGAAGTATGGAGACTTCTGGAAGTGACGCATGAAGGAACCACTCAAGTCAAGAAATCTAAGATAAGCCGTCTCACTCAAGAGTACGAAGCCTTCAAGATGAAGCCAAATGAGACGATCACTCAAATGTTTACAAGATTCCTCGACATCATCAACCCGTTATCCTCGCTTGGTAAGCAGTACTCAAACCATGAGAAGATCTGCAAGCTACTCAGAGGGCTACCAAAGATTTGGAACCCTAAGGTGACAGCCATCATAGAAGGAAATGATCTCACAAGTATGTCTATGGAGGCTTTGATGGGCAAGCTCATGACTCACGAGCTTGACCTCAAGGACTTCGAAGAGCCTGCTCCGAAGACCAGGGAGATCGCACTCAAAGTTCATCGACGAAAGATTGATCACGATGAGACTGAAGACGATATCTCAGATGATGAAGACCAAGCTCTCATGGTACGTAACTTCAAGAAATTCCTTCGCTTCAATCAAAGAAAGAAGGAACCACAAGAAGACGATGAAGAAGAACCAATCTGCTATGGTTGCAAAAAGACTGGACACGTCAGAAGAGACTGTCCGCTCTTAAAGAAAAGCAACCGGTATGAAAAGCCCTACAAGAAGAACTCATCAAAAAGGTATGCCAACACAAGCATTTGGCATGAAAGCGAAGCAAGTGACTCCGAGGAAGAAAAGAACTCTCCTCAAGACAAAGCAAATGTGTGCCTCATGGCAAATTCCACCAAGGTATCAAACGAAACTTTAGATGACTTCTCTTTTGATGAACTTGGCGATGCTTTCACCGATTTACTTGATGATCACAAAAAGGTTATCGGTAAATATAAACATGCCAAGGACAAAATCAAAAGTCTAGAAGATGAGATACAAAGAATTTCTTTACTTCTTGATAATGTTAGAAACACATCACCCACTAATGACACTGATGAAGTATCCAAGCTTAAATTAAGCTTACATGATGATGAAGCACGTATTGAGCAACAAACTCAAGAAATCACTACTCTCAACACATTGCTTGCTGAAGAAAAGAGTAGACACAAGATTTCCATGACTAAGATATATGGCTTAAATATTAAGGTTACTGAACTGCAAGCTGCTACTAAAAGATTAGAAACCAAATTGGGTAAACAGGTTATTCAACCTCAAACCCAATCACATGGGCACAATACCACTCATGCTAGTCAACCAAGTCATTCTCATGCAGGACATAACCATGCATTTATATACACAAACTTTCACAAACCACGTGCACGTAAGAACAATTCTCACTTAGTACACAAGCATCATGCACAAAGACACAATCAACATCACTCCACACATAAAAATCATCATGCCATGCCATATAGACGAGATCATCATGCAATGCCATATAGACAAGGTCCTCATATACCATATAGACAAAATCATCATGTCATGCCATCTAGACAATATCAGCATGTCACACATCATAGACAATACCATCATTCTATGCCTCATAAACACCATCACCATGCCACTTATTCCATGCATAATCATCTTCACCATTCTAACTCTTCACATCATATCCATCCTCATTCTGCTGCTTATAGATATTATTCTCATGCTCCTAGTATAAATAAGAATGCTATCTGTACTTATTGTGGATTACATGGACACATCTCACCACAGTGCAGAGTTAGAAGACTTGTAGATAAAAGGATATATGCTTGGTTCCCAAAGACTAACTTTTCAGGATCCTCAAGAACTCGGGTACCAAAGGTCACATCTACTCTTGATGTAGGTGGACCTTCCCTCCTCAACTGAAAGTAAGTGGATTCTCGATAGTGGATGCTCGCGACATATGACGGGAGACGCAAATCTTTTTGCATCACTATCGATGAAAAGAGAAGGATACGTATCCTTCGGTAACAATCTCAAAGGGCACATAATAGGTAACGGTATCATTGGTCATCCTCCTTCTCCTGTTATAAAGGATGTCTGCCTAGTGACCGAGTTAAAGCATAACCTGCTCAGCATTAGCCATCTTGCTGATCATGGATATGATATTAACTTTGGACAAAACTGTTGCTATATCTATGATAGGTCAACAGGAGACATTGCTTTTGAAGGGAAAAGAGAGGACAATATCTATATTTTCTATCTCTCTATAAATACTAACCATGCAGGTAGATGTTTATATGCCCACAAAGACGAACGACTACTTTGGCACCAGCGTCTCGGTCATGCCAACATGGATGCTATATCCAGGCTTTCTACCAAGAAGCTAGTGAGAGGATTGCCTGACATCACATTCAAAAAGGTCACGGTATGTGCCGAATGTGAACTAAACAAGGCAACTAAATCCTCATTTCATTCCATCAACTCTGTAAGTACTACTAGACCCTTGCAATTACTTCATATGGATTTATTTGGTCCTAGTAGAATAGCTAGCCTTGGTGGCAAACTTTATGCTTTTGTTATTGTTGATGATTTTTCGAGATTTACTTGGGTTTTCTTTCTCGCTAATAAGAGCGACGCTATCTCTGTTTTCAAAGTTTTTGTAAATAAAGTTCAAAACGAAAAAGGCTACATGATTACTCGAATCCGAAGTGATCATGGAGGCGAATTCGTAAATTCAGATTTTGAAAGTTTTTGTAATACAAATGGTTTTGATCATGAATTTTCTTGTCCTAGAACTCCTCAACAAAATGGTGTTGTGGAGCGGAAGAATAGGACTCTTGGCGATATGGCTAGAGTCATGTTGAATAAATTTTCTCTTCCGAAATATTTTTGGGTAGAGGCTGTAAGTACAGCATGCCACATTTTGAATAGGGTGCTTATTCGTCCCATTTCGAAGAAAACACCCTATGAGCTTTGGTTTGGGAGAACCCCAAATGTTTCTTATTTTAGAGTTTTTGGCTGCAGATGTTTTATCCTTAACACCAAAGACAACTTAGGCAAATTTGATGCCAAAGCTGACGATGGTATCTTTCTTGGTTATGCCGCCAAGAGTAAGGGATATAGAGTTTTCAATAAACGCTCACTTATTGTGGAAGAGTCAACAAATGTGACTTTTGATGAAGACAACAGTACAGCAAATACTCTTAATGATGACATTGAGCCATCAACTTCTACTCCAATGAATACTTCAACCGAAACTAATTCTCTGGAGGGTTTGCCTAAGAAATTCTCTTTCAAACCTTCTCATCCAGAAAATTTAGTCATAGGTGAAGTTTCACGTGGAGTTACTACTAGATCATCATTAAGAGACTCTGTTGCTAGCACTGCCTTCATTTCACAAGTAGAGCCTAAAAATATTTCTGAAGCTTTTAATGATGAATTTTGGATTTCTGCTATGCAAGAAGAACTCAACCAATTCGAGAGAAGCCAAGTATGGGAACTCGTTCCTAGACCGGTTAATCACTCTATAATTGGTACTAAATGGGTTTTTTAGAAACAAAGTAAATGAAGATGGTTCAGTCACACGTAACAAAGCTCGTCTAGTAGCTCAAGGATACAACCAAGAGGAAGGTATCGACTACGATGAGACGTATGCTCCTGTTGCTAGACTAGAATCCATTCGGATGCTTTGTGCTTTTGCTAATTTTCAAAACTTTAAATTATTTCAAATGGATGTTAAAAGTGCTTTCTTGAATGGCTTTATTAAGGAGGAAGTTTATGTCAAACAACCCCCTGGCTTTGAAAATCACAAATTTCCCGACCACGTGTTCAAGCTAAAGAAAGCGCTTTATGGCCTTAAACAAGCCCCCAGAGCTTGGTATGAAAGGCTAAGCAGCTTCTTGCTTGAGAAAGGTTTTTCTAAAGGGAAAATTGACACTACACTGTTTATCAAATCCTTCAAAGACACCATTCTATTAATTCAGATTTATGTTGATGATATTATTTTTGGGTCTACTGAGAAAACTCTTTGTCAAGAATTTGCCAAGTGTATGCAGACGAAATTTGAGATGAGCATGATGGGAGAGCTCAACTACTTTCTTGGTCTGCAAGTAAAACAACTGGCTAATGGAACTTTCATCTGCCAATCAAAGTACACCAAGGACATGCTGAAAAAGTTCGATCTTGACAACATCAAACCAATCAGCACGCCAATGGCCACTTCAACCAAACTCGAACCAGATGAGAGCGGCAAACCTGTTGATCAACGTAAGTATCGAGGTATGATAGGCAGCTTACTTTATTTAACTGCTAGTCGTCCCGATATCATGTTCAGTGTTTGCCTATGTGCTAGATATCAAGCTAATCCTAAGGAATCACACATGACCGCAGTTAAGCGTATCTTTAGATACCTTAAGGGTATGGTTACAGTAGGCCTATGGTATCCCAAGTCAACATCATTTGATCTTATTGGTTACTCTGATGCTGACTTCGCTGGATGCAAGGTCGACCGTAAAAGTACGAGCGGCACGTGTCATTTATTAGGAAAAGCTTTAGTCTCCTGGTTTAGCAAGAAACAGAACTCTGTTGCACTATCCACAACAGAAGCTGAATACATAGCAGCTGGGCGTTGTTGTGCACAAATTCTGTGGATGAAGCAAACCCTGGAAGACTATAAGTTATCTTTCATGCATATTCCTATATTCTGTGACAATACTAGTGCCATCAATTTGACTAAGAACCCTGTATGCCACTCACGCACTAAACACATTGAGATCAGACACCACTTTTTGCGTGATCATCAGCAAAATGGCACGATTAACTTAGAATTTATTGACACTGATCATCAACTGGCAGATTTCTTTACTAAGCCACTATCCGAAGAGCGTTTCAATTTTCTTTGTCGTGAACTTGGAATCTTAGATGAAGCAGTCATAAATTGAAACTCACCTGCGTAAATATTTCACCCTACCAAAGACAAAACCCTACTTTATGTCGGGATTCTTTCTCTCCCCTTCACTATTACCACCTTTTCTCACCTATACACACTCTTTCCTTGAAACCCTAACCCTAGTTTTTGATCTAGAGTGCCTCATTGCTTCTCAAATCAAGAAAAAGGTGTCTCCTCTCCATTCTCCTCCATTGTTCTTTACCTGTTTGAGGTACCAATTTTTTTTTTAAATCTTTTAATGGCTCCTTGCTTGTTCAATCGCGGGAAGAGGATTCGAGTTGAGAGTATTTCCTCTTCGGATTCTCCTCCATCAATTGAACAAATCATTGAACAACTTCAACCACCTCACCCTTTGTTCAATCCACCTCGTCCTCAACATCCTTCCACTTATGACAATAGACTTTTGGTCTCACTTGATGCATCAAACAACTGGTTTAGTGACTTTCGGAATCGTCAGGTATTCACAGGACATCCTATCAATTTTTCCATATTCTCTCAATATGATTCTTTATTCCATGACCTCTATTTTGATGAACTAGTCACTACATCTTCTGCTATTTATCGTCATGCCGTTCAAATGTTCTACTGCAACTTAACCTTTGATGACCTTCGTATTTATTCACGAGTTGCTGGTATCGATATCTCGTTTGATGACTTTGAACTAGCTGAATATCTTGATCTTCTTGAGCCAAGTTCTTGGGAAAGGCTTGTTGATGCTCGCTCGTTCCGTTTTCCCAACGGACTTTCACTTGAAAGCTTCAAGGACGATTTGTGCACTCCATACACACGTCCTCGAAAGCTCATGACGAAATATCTCAACCCATATTTTTCTGATCTTCATTGGATCATCTCTAATACCATTCTACCCAAGATCGGTTCCCCTGATGAAATCACTTATCTTGACATTTCTGCTCTTTATCATCTTCACTTTGGAATTCATTTCAATCTTCCACGTACTATGATGGACTGGATGATTCGCTGTAGGAGGAAACCACGAGCTTTGGTTTATCCTCTGTATCTTCCTATGATCTTTCGTGCTTTTCGTATACTACTTGATGCTTGTCCGTTCCTGCCGGCACCTACCTTTCTATCTAAGGTACGATGCCTTCAGCCTGTTGCTACTACTAAGTTGACTGCTGATGAGGAGCCTGACGCCCCTCCGCTCGGTCAGACTGCACCTCCTGCCAACCTGGATTCGCTTCAGACTATGCTTCGCGATCGTTTTGCTATTGAGGATGATCGCTGGACGCAGCAGGATTACCGTACCACTCTGCAGATTAGTGCCCTTGGGAACTCTCTGCATGATATGCGGTATTCACTCGCTCGTCATCCTGATCTGCATGTGCCTTTTGAGCGGGATCCAGATCGAGCGGGTCATCGTATAGACGATCCGTGGGTCATGAGGTATATGGATCCGGATGATGCTTTCGTGGACCCTCGTCGCTCTTTCCCTGGTCCTTCAGATGTTCCAGGACCTTCTGGTGCTCCGTGATGGAGACTGGCTTGTTATGCTGCTGCCACTGCTGATGGTCTTAGTTGCTTTATGTTTTTTATTTAGTTATAGATTTATGTACTGGATTTTTTTCTTAGAACCCTGATGATGTGTTTGACATTCTGATTGGTGGATATCATTTTATGCTATTTCTCGTAGTTTCTTTTATGCCAATGCACTCTCTTGTCTAGTATTATACTATTTTTTTCTCTTGGTGTGGTTGCATTACTATTCATTACTTATTTATATTGCTAACTGCCAAAAAGGGGGAGAAACATATGTATATTTTTGTGCTGGCTTGTTTTGGAAAACTTTTACAGGTTCTATGCAGGTTCTATGCATTCATCTGTGTATATCTGTGCTCGTTCTGGGAATATGTTATCTATCAGGTTACAGGGTATATGCACTGTTTACGGGGGAGAGCTACTACTTCTAGCTCGGAACCGTTCACTGATTACGGGGGAGCTATCCGATTCTAGCTCTGCATCAGTTATGGGGGAGCTATGTTGTAATCAACTGTGTCAAGGTATGAATATTGAAATATACATATATTATTTTGTCAATTATCAATATGGGGGAGATTGTTGACACAAAGTCACAGTCAACCAAATATTGACTACATTGACTAAATAATATCTGTATAAATTCAATACGACACACGACGTCTGCTTTCAGTTCGGGACAAACGACAGCTCAGTTTCTGACTCTCAGTATATTTTCGAGTCTGTACTTTTTCATTTCATTGAGTCTAGAAGTATGTACTCTGAGTTATGCTGAGCTCTTGGAACTTAGTCTACAAGCCTACCCAAAATCCCAAGCTCCACCAAAACAAAATTGCCCACAAGTCCCACTTAGAATCACTCTGTGCTCTGGAGACAGAGTTCGGGCCGAACTCTGCCTCCACACAGAGTTCGGGCCGAACTCTGTCCCCTAGAAATCAGGAACCCTAATTTTAGGGTTAGCTGGTTGCTAGCTGTCCAACGGCCAAATTTTTTGAATTCTCCTACCCGAATTCTGGCCGAATTCTGCCTCAAAAATCAGTATAAATAGGGCATGAATTCTCTCATTTTGAATCACTCAATCTTCTCTTCTCTTCTCTCCTACAAGCTCTATAAGCCATACCCTTCCCATCTACTAGCCACAAGCCTCCTAAGTCTCGAGTGCTCAGCATCTCTCAGTTAGGATTCTTGTGCAAGAGTGAAGAAATCGCTTGGACAATTCCAAGCAATCGCCACTGCGATTCTCTGTAAGAAGTTGACGTGCTCTTCTGAAGTAAAGGCACGGGTTGTAAGCTACTATTTCACAAATAGTGGATTTAATCCTGAGCTAGAGTTCTCAGGCCTGGACTAGTCCTCCACGAGGGAAACCAGGTTAAAATTGCTGTGTTTGCGTATGCTCTCTTGTCTTTCATTTACATTCCGCATTTTACTCTGATTATTCATTGTTCGTGAAAGAGTAATTTTTTAATTGGTCATTATATATATACTCTATTCACCCCCCCCTCTAGAGTTGCCAAACTGTTCTTCAAAATCTACATGCTACTAGGCCATATCTAGGTCAGTAAGGTCAAATTTGCTCAACACTAGTCAAGCTAGGTCAAACTTTAGCTAATTTGTCAACTATAGGTCATCTTGGTATAATTAGTGCATTTTAGACAATTTAGGATACCATGGTACCCTTATCCTAGTTATCCTAGGAACTTAATATTTAAACACATACAAACTCAATTTCTTGTCAAGCTATTAGGACAACCCTCAAAACATAGCTAATATCATGCAATTATACTACTATCCTATACTAACTTATCTTTCTACCGTTCACCCCACCTCATATCTGAACCAAGAGGTTGAGTTCAGATATAGACTGAAAGTACATTATATGGAAATATGACTAAAATTTTAGAAGACTGAACAAGGATGAAAACCAAAGACTGCACACAACCTAGTTTACCCCAATAAATTTTGACTGATACCAATGTAATGAAGACTGGGGACATGTGCTTAAAGTGAAAGACTGGACTCTACCCTACAGTACTGAAATTCTATGCAAGGTAAAACACTAAGACAGGTATGCAACCCAGTCCATCCAACCACTGTCACACATCTATATTAGACACACACACTCAAGTGCACTCATCACTCGTATGGCATTCACTCACTCAAATAGTCACACCACCTGATACTCTTGATACTAGCCACTCACTTCCTATTTTCCACACTCACTTGGACACTCGAAATGCACCGAACACATCTCCCTACTGTTACTGCTGACCTGGGTGAACTAGGTAGCATTACCAACATAGCCTAAGGCCCCCAAAGCTTGCTGCCACGTGCCTCTTGGCTAACCCCAACTAATGATTCATAATAGGTTCCTGGACAGAGACTCCCCTCATCCTATCAAAACCTGATACAAATACTCACAAACTCATCTCCAACATACACTATTGCCTATACTCCCAACTAATCGCATAGCTCTCACTCAAATATATATATATATATATATATATATATATATATATATATATATATATATATATATATATATATATATATATATATAACTCACACACACTAATCGCATAGCTCTCACTCAAAAAAAAAAAAAAAATATATATATAACTCACACACACTCTAAAACTCACACACACACATATATATACAAAATCAACTTAACCTACATTAACAATTCAGTGAAATCCAACCCAAAATCAGTTTTCAGGTTTCAGTCAATACATGTGTAGAGAGTGTCAGATGAAACATGTCATGTAGGTAGTGTATAGTGTCAATACATTTCAGAACTTGAAATGTGACTGAGTGTATGTGTGTGTGTCTAATATTACAGGATAGTGTCTCAGGAAAAATGGGAAGGGTGTCTCAGTAAACATGAGCAGTGTGTGTAATAGGCTATGTGTCTTAGGTTCAGATTTTTGTGTGTGAGTGTAGATAGTGTACATGTGTGTAAACATATGTGTGTGTGTGTCTATATTGCACTAAACTAACCAAAACAGTGCTAAGTGTAACAGTGTGTCAAATTAGTGTGCAATTATGTTCTCATGTATGTGTAACAGTTGACAGTTCTATTCAAAGTCCAAATGAAAATCTCCAAACTAAAATCCCATGCTAAAACATAACCCTTAGCATATAGGTTAGTCTATGATGTGTAAACAACCAATTTTAAATCATACAACAGTGTAATATACATTAGAAATTCAGAAACCAACTAACAGTTTCTAAGTATCAGGAATGTGGGAATTCCCCATATTCGAATCTAATTTAACAACTAAAATACAATTCAGAGGTGTAGAAGCATGGAAAATAATGTGTAGAAGCATGGAAAATAATAAAGAAAGAGCCATGCGGCCAGGAAACCCCATGCGGCTCAGAAGACCCATGCGGCTCAATGAGTCTATGCGGCTCTGTGATCTCCATGCGGCTCAGAAGAAAAGACACGTGGCTTGCAAACAGTTCTCCCCTCCGCACTGTACTGCATTAATTACTTGGACGGCTGACCACTCTGACGAAGCGACAGGCCTGACATAAAGAGGCAATTATGACTCTGTCATAATGACAGAATCCTAGGAAATCAAAGAAAATCTCTGACACAACCCCCCGAGATCCAAAAAATGCCACGCAGCTGAGACACGTGGACAGCCATATGCGGCTCGAGCGGAGACCCCCCTATGCGGCTCAAGCTGAAGTTGTTCTATGCGGCCCAAATCGAGACAGTCCTATGCGGCTCAAGCAGACGCAACCCTATGCGGCTCACAAGGATCATCTCCATGCGGCTCACTACCCATTATATGGTCCAGATTATCATGTGGTTCGAAGATTTGGGGTCCACTCCCCAAGCTGCCCTGACACGTGGCCAGGTTTATGCGGCTCAAACGTTATGCGGCCCAATCCTTATGCGGCTCAGGGACTCCCAGGACACGTATCATAAATCCAATCAATTTCCCAGATTTACCGCAATCAAAAGATTGGGTCAAATCCCAATAATCTGGGACACATGGCAGGAGAATGAATTAAATTTATTCATTCAGATTCGCAGACATCAGCAAATCATCATCGTGGAGATTTATACTAATCTGCATTAATTACTGATAGGATTTGCTGCAATCTACACTAAATGGCCCAGATCCATTACACTCCAAATTAATGTCCCAGATTGATCGATCAACAGGTCGCCGCCACTTTGAGGGGCAATCATTGTGAACCCTAATGAGGTCCCCCCATTCTTATAAATAGCAGGGTACCATTCCCTTGCAGGAGATACACACATACGCACACAAATATACAGAAAGGAGCACTATTCGAGATCAGAAAGAGCACCAGAATACTTGGAGAGAGAGAGCAAAGAGAGCATTTCTTCAACGCCGAGCAATCTTCTGGAGCCAAGGCTGCATACCGATCGTCCAAGGAGTAAGGCAGAGCTGTCGTCGCTTTCCCGAGCCTCTATCATCACCCTCCAGAATCTAAAATAAACAATTGTACTTTGACTGCTGTACCTAGGCTTTTGTCCCTAGGCTTTCTTTGTACAAGCGAGTTTGAAACGTGAAGTAAAAGTCCAGTCCTCCGATAATTGTTCTGTTCTTTTATATTTCATGGCAAACACGATGGCGACTCTGCAGTGGACAAACTTCTCTACGGCTGAGGAGTTGGTGACGCAGTCGGATGCAACCAAGCTTGGCTCCACGCAACAGAAGATCGTCGTCCGTTTTGACCAACAGGCGTTTAAAGAGATGCTCTCTGAAGGAAGTGCTGGCCCGATCTGTCACGACCCGCACCCACTGTGAGGGTACGAGAACGTAACAACGCCCAGCCTACGTCGCAGTGTCGGCGGTAGAGTGCTGTCCTAGGTCAACATACATCTAACAATATATATCTAAACAGTTTATACTCCCCGAATGGGGGTAACATAACAGTAAAACTCAATCACAACTAAGGAAGAGATAGCACGAAATGAAATAGAACTCAAGGAAATAAATATATGAAATAGCAGTAGTCTAAGATAATCCCAGCAATATCCAACAGTACAAGGTCTCAGATGAAAGAATATATACAACTCTGAACTCCAAATAAAGTCTAACTAAAACATGTCTCAAGACTGCATAAAGTAAGATAAGCCTAACTAATCTAGTCTAGGCAATCGGGGTGATATCCTCAGCTAGAGCTGGGTCCTCCTGAGGGTCCAGCTCGCAGGTGTCATCTAAGGCTGCCCCATAGTAAGTGTCTAGGCAAGCCTCCTCCTCGTCCTCTGTAATATTTTCAACAGGTCCAGTCAGGACAGAAGCGAGTACAGTACATCTCAACAGTTCATAGCAGGTTAGAAGATATAAATATGTAGTAAAGTAAGATACAAGTGCTGAAAGAAGTGCAGTATGTAAACAGAGAGAGAAAGCTGTAAGAGAAATATCTACTATAAATAGAGAACTATCATGTGACTAGTGAGTTAGAGTATAATATAGACATGTAAATGGCATAGGAGATTCTGATGCTACACTATGGAAGAGATTATGATACTATACTACTTGGATATTATTCATATGTCCATTTCTACTCCCCCGTACCCCCAATCAATACACAAGGATCCAGCCAGGTTATGTTATGATTCCATGCAAGGCCCCGAAGGGTGATACATGGATGCCCATAAATGGGTGATTCTAGGAGATTCTAGGATACCCAGTGAATGGGATAAAAGATTCTAGGAGACTCTACGATCATAAGAGTATATATCGCAAGTGATCAAAGAACCAGTGAAGCATAGTGATACGCCATGTAAGTGAAACGCACAGAACATGAAGTACCCGATGCTCCCTAAGGATAACATCTCAAGAAAGGATCCATATAGTACCAATCCGTGTGACCATCGTGACAGTACAAGTAAAGTAATCTATTGTAGGAAATAATTCTAAGCAGGATATGAAATGATCAGAGAATGTACTCGCCTGTATCTGAGTGTCCAATATAAAAAGTACCGTCCGAGGAGTGGTGTCTGGCTCCAAATCAGAACAGCACAAGTCACAACAAGTCTAAAATGGTAAAATGAAGTTCTACTATGCATTATATATGAGTCTAGGTCAATCTAGGCCAAAGTCAACTTTTGGTCAACTTTGGTCAACCCTAGAAGTCAAACTTGGTCAACTATGGTCAAACTAGGTCTAACAAGTCTAAACTAGGTCAAACAAGTCTATACCAGACAACATTAGTCTATACTCGGTCACTCAACCTACACTAGCTAGTACACAACACTACTAGGCTATCTAGACCAACTACACATGTTAGTTGGCATTCCTACATATTACCTATATGTCTACAATACATAGGTTATAGTACAATTATTAGGAAACATCACAATATATATATATATATAGGTAAACATTACATATATTATATATCTATACACATAACCTACATATATAGAAGAATAGGAAATAGAGAGAGAGAGTATATGTGTGTGAATGTGAGTGCTTGTGTGTGTGTGTAACCTGGACAGTGAGGTGACTGTGTGAGATGTGTGTGTGTATGGGTGAGGGTAACCTGTGTGCGGGTAAACTGCGACAATGTGTGTATAGGTGAGGGATGTATATATCATGTGTGTGTGTGTCATGTAAAACAGTGTGCAGGAAAATATCAAAATCAGTGAACAGTAAAGGGAAGAGCACAGAACAGTGTGTGACTGTACTGGACTGAAATAGGTATGTAAATGTGAAGGGAAATCAACCATGGTTCAACACAAAATCAATCACACAGTTTATAATTCAGTTATCCTTAATAACAAGGCTAACATGTAAACCTATGTCACTAAAACATGCCCTTAGGTTTAACTAAACAAAACAGTCCACTCTCATTAGTTAGTTCAACATGGAAACACCCAATCATCAAACTCAGAATTCCATCTCAATACAAATCAGTTTTATGCAATTCTCAAGTTTGAACTCAAGTGATACTTTAGTTGGCAATGAGGCTTAGCTATAGGCCAAAATCGAAAGGGAAGCAGTTAAAGAAACAATGCAAACCCCAACCCATGCCCAGGTTAAAACCTATTTTCAGAATTCAGAGCAACAATGCAACTATGTCAGGTAATCTCAGGTTTTACTTAAACAATTTAGGAAAACTTAGATTCCATGTTGACAGTTAACAATTTGAAGGAAAATATGCAACATTTAGTTATCACCCATTTGAGGATCAACTCAAAGGCCAAAATCTCGTTTTCACAACCAAAAGCCCACATTCAAATGTAAAAACCTAGCTAACATGTATATTGATATGTGGGGATCATAAATTATTAGAAACATAGAAGAACAGGAAATTAAAAATAGGTTGGAAACCACAGGGCTTCACTGTGTCAGTTCACGTATCAGAAATATCCAACTTACCAAGTTCGAATCAAATCCCACATCAAACACCTAAACTAACATTTAAAATCTAATCTCACATAGTCAATACATGATAATTAGGAGCTAAACAACAATTAAAATCATGTTTTAAACTAAATCAAACTGATACAAATCACAGTAAACCTACACAGAATGAACACGCACAGGCATTGCCCCGTGCACGATCGATTCTGTGGCCGACACGACACGAGAGCATCTAATATTTGGAGGGACTCGTGTCAGTCATTGCCCCTTGGCCCACGCCAAGTGGCGTGACTTGAGTTGCCGTGTCCATCGAGGATTCCACCCCGAGAGGCAGGACACGCTGCCTGTGCGCACGCGTGCATGCACCCTCGTGTACACGTGTCCTGAACGACACGACGCGACACAGGAATCACCTCAGTCGATCACGAATGTGTAAGCGACAACAAAATATAAATTTTCATTTAAAAACAAATCGAAAATCAATACAAAATGCTCATTGAGGCATTTTGTCAAACACTTATGATTAGTGACTGATACGTGTCCGATACGGACACGTACAGTGCTCAAACCCTAGGGTTACCTATTCCTACAGCTGGGTTAGGCCTAGGGGTCCCTAGATGTGGAATAATAACAGAGTTTCATTGAGTATTAAAGAAATTACCTATGGTTGCACAATCCTCAAAAGACCCAATAGAGAATGGTTCTCCAAGCTTCAAAACTCCCTCAAATTGTCCCAAACCTGTGATGTGACTCCACAATCAATAGAGGAACAATATTTAGAGTGCTATGGAGGAAATCCCAATGAAAATGGACCTATATTGAATGATCTATGGAGAAATGAAGTGTAGGCTTACCTTGTCTTGAGGAAAGAAACATAAACTATTGTAAGAAGGCTCAAATCCCCAAAATGATATTATATAGGGAGGGAGGCGCAAGCTTGGCCGGCCACTAGGTTTAGATTAGGGTTTCTAGGTGGTATCCTATGGCTAGGAATGAATCAAGGGTATTGAGTGGTCTAGAACAAAGGGTTGATTCCTAGTCTTAAACAAACTCACTTAAACTTAACTAACTTGGCTTAAACCATAATCCAACCCATCTAATTCTCCAAATGGATAACTAAAATTAGTTATGACCAAACTAGGTTAGGTCCAATCTAGGTTAGGCCAACCAAACCACACTGGCAACAGCTTAAATAGGATTTAATCACACCATTAAAATAATCATTAACAAATTCCTAAGTAAAATATATAAAATTTAAATAAATTCTAATAAATTCAAATAACCTCAAAATGACAAAAATACCCTCACACTAGAAATGTGGTAGTGACACGATCCAGAAGTGAACCCGCACAAGGAAAGCTCGCTGCGAGTGGAGGCCAAAATTATTTGCTCCTCCACAAGCTCTGGACGGGGTACTCTCTGCTACACAACACGGCGAGGGCGGTTTTCATACGGCTCCACTTCGAGCCGTAGAGAACTCTGCTGTCCCCAAGTCGACAGAGGAAAGCACTATGATGCTGGACTTGCAGGGACAAAGAGCGACTCTATGCGCCCCAAGAAGAAGCCGAGCACTCCTATGGCCAAAACTGCCAACCACATACAGGAGGCTCATACGGGTGGGTCTACCAGCCGTATGAAGAAAATCCATGCAGCCAGATCATCCAGCCGCATAAAGAAGACTCATGCGGCTGAAACTCCCAGCCGTATGAAGAAAGCCTATGCGGCTTCGTCTGCCAGCCGCATACGGACCATCGATGACAGCCGCATGACGCCTACTCCACGCGGCTCTATCTTCGACCGCCTCTCGTGCGGTCCTGATCTCTTGTGCTCCCAAGAAGATATGTCTGACTCTCTCCAGTATCACTTAGACTCTTCCTACTATGTGCCCTTACGCACTAGAGCGAAGAAGTCTAAAGCAGCGCGAACCTGGCGAGTTCGGTCCGCTGATCTAACCTCTGACCATCCGAACGTTCCGCATACTATTACGCGGGCCTCGGATGGGAAGTTGTACAGAACAACTCGAGTCCAGCCTCCGGCGGCAGACGGACAGAGAGGTTCGCAAAAGTCTTCCAAAATCCTGGGAGCAAACATGGTCGGTCAAGACCCAACTGACTTGCGTGAGGCCATCCTCCACAAACGTAAGGAAAGAGAAGATGCATCGGGGTACAAAGTGTCCTCCCACGGATGTCACTGCACCCAAGTCATCGTTAACTGCTGCTGCAGCAGCGCGATGGTACAAGAAGACTGGCAGTCTGTCTTTCAAAGACTGCAACAATCGTCTTCAGAAGACGAGGCACTCCCCGTCATCTCCTGCAACTCTGCTCAAAAAGTCCCCGCCGAGGGGGAGGGGAAGAAGACCAGCGCCCCTAGTCCAAAGATATCAACCACTATGAATAAAAGACTGTCGTCTAAACGGGTGCCTGCCACCGGAGTTTTCCAAGGTACCCGTTCCAAGACAAAATCTGCTACAGTAGGAGACTCGTCGTCCACACCACTGGAGGTTGCTGGGACTGGGGGTAGCACTCCTCCGAACCTCCATGACAACCCGATGTTCCAAAACGAGCCGGGGAAAACAACTCTTCCATCAGATGCAGCAAACCTCGACGTCCCCGAGGACGTCCACAATTCCCAAGACGAGGCGAACTCGGAAACTGGGGGTACTGTTCCTTCTGAGTCCGAACTAGAGGAGAACATTCCCACATATCCCGATGACTTCTCACTACAGGGGTACGATTCAGAGGGCTCGTCCTCCACTGTTCCTTCTATCTCTCCTCATGTAAAGACGGTGTTCATGACGGACAGCAACCAAGGTGGTTCCAGTAATCGCCAACGCATCGATACTCTAGAGGCCATACTGCATGCCTTGGTCACGTCTGTAGACGAGATCAAAGTGGCCCTTTCAACTCTCCAAGGAGGGATGCCTGGCCAAACAAGTACGGTTCCCGCGGTTAATGCGGACTCAAACTCAGCGGCACCGAACCCGGGCAACAATCCTCCCGAAGTAACGACCCCCACCCCTGTGGATGAGGCCCGCGAAGCGAGAAGAGAGGTCCAAGAGCTCCGAGCCATGTTCCATGCTCGAGAAAACTCTCAAGACCTCAGAATACGGCAACCATACCCTGCTGCATGGAGGGATGTTCCATTTCCACCAAGATATAAGCCGTTCAATATCAATCCTTATGATGGCAAGACCTCAGCAAGTCGGTACATCACTTACTTCGAGGTCACCACTGACCATCTGCCCCATGACGATGCCATTCTCATACGATTATTCATCGGGGCATTGGAAGGAGTCGCCTTCAACTGGTATCGCATTCTGCCGGACAACTGCATCCACTCCTTCGCCGGCTTCAAGCGCATGTTCTTGGAGAGATTATACGAAGTAGGACAGGACATCACCATGTCTACCCTCATGGACGTCGTCCAAGGGGAGAAAGAGCAGACAAGGAACTACATCGAACGGTTCTGCCAAACTGTCATGAAGTTGCCCTCTGGAAACCCGGATTTCTCCTTGATTGAAATTTGCCAAAAGAGACTGCTTCCAACAATCAGTCTCTGGATGGGCGAAAGTCAATTCAAAGACTGGAAGACATTTATCATTAGTGCCACAAGCGCCGAAGAACGATTGAAGAAGGCTCGCCAACTGGGAATGTACATCTTGGACGGAGAGAACAAGGGCAAGCGTCCCAACAACGACAATGGGGACAGCAGGGGTAAGCAGGCTATGGTGGCCGATACAGCACAGAAACATGAGCCAAAGCCAGCAGACAAACAATGGCCGCAAATCACTTACTCCTTCGAAGATGGTCACGTCAAGCCCATCTTGGACATGCTCATACAAGGAGACAGAATTCAACTTCTTCTACCAAGACAGGAACTACGGCCGACAGAGATGGAGAACCCAAAGTACTGCCATTATCATCGCTACATCCACCATGCTACACACGACTGCTACCAGCTAAAACGGTACATCCAAAATCTCATCGATTCGAACGCACTGGCTATCGATTTTGAAGAGGTAACCGTGGCAGCCAATATGGTGTCAGTACAATTCGGCAGCTTTCCTCCGACGGAAACTCAAGACGGTGTGGTCCCCATCCCTCTAGCAATAATGGAGATTGCTAATCTTCTACCTCCCCGAGATCAGGCTGCTGGTCTGGTGTCCCTCACCACATCACGAGGGGAGGTCATGTGGATCCATCCGGACTTGGTATCTGAAGTGACTTAGCACACTCCACCTTCTACCTGTAAGAAGAAGAGTGGAAAAGTCAGGTCCTGTCGCACGATCTCGGCAGATATCGAAGAAGCTACAGCCGTAGTCACGCGGTCCGGGGCACAATCCCAACCTGTGGCCAACAACCCGGCTGAAGATCATCAGCCCGCTACAACTAACGCTCAGGTACTGGCTCAGCCTCCGACGACCGACAAGCCAAGACCGAGGGAGACTCGCTTTGACAAATCCCTACGAAAAGAGGCAGTCCAAGGGCTGGAGAAGCCCTACAACTTCGACATCTTAGCGCAATTGGCCAACACACCAGCCAAGTTGTCATTATACGAACTTCTGAGACTCGCCAAGGGTGTTCTTGTGGCTTTGAGCGATGCACTCCAAAATGCCGACGTATACCTAGCTCAGGTCAACCTCACGGGAGAAAACCCGTCTGCAGATCTCCAAGACAGCACCTGCACGGGAGCGATGCCCAATATTGTCTTCACTCCACAGGACATGCTCATCAAAACCAACCTGCATGATCGCCCGCTATACTACACCGGATACATCGACGACATAAAGGTGGATCGGATGCACATAGATCCTGACTCTTCCATAAGCATTATCCCGAAGGGTCTGCTACATCATCTCCGCATCCCAATGCATCGCCTAACGCCTATAAGTACCGCCATCAGCGATTTCAATTCGGGTAGGAGCTACCCAATTGGGAAGATTCGTCTGAAGTGTCAAATTGGTGATCTCCAATCAGAGGTCACCTGCTACGTCATAGATGCAGACACTTCATACAACATTCTCTTGGGATGCCCGTGGATACATGATTATATGATCGTACCTTCCACGCTGCACCAGTGCTTCAAATATGTCGACAAATACGGCTTCGTGAGGACAGAATTTGCTGATATCGATCCCTTCAAAGGGGTCGAATCCTACTACTCAGACTCCTGTCTGTATGAATAGTCAAAAAAGCATCTTGGTGACGGAGATGTACAAGCTCGTTCCGAGACAGCCACAGGATCGAAAGAACCTCTGACGATCTACCTCCAAGATCGCAAACCTGGCAAGTCTGCACCCCTTACCGCCACTCTGCGTAAGGACGCAATTAGCCTCTCGGCACAAGAAAAGCAGATGATAATCCGGCTGCCAAGGTCCGGCCAAGTGCCAAGACCTACAACGGGGCCACTGACAATCAGACTGCCGAGAGTCGACCAGCCCCAAATGGAGAAGCTTAATCCCTCCGACAAGCCACTGACGATACGCCTTCCCAAGGAGGGTCGTCACCCCGATGCAAGGTCTGACACTTCTAGCGAACCAGCCACTCCTCGCCCGGCATCGAGCACCAGACTGGGGGTCGTTAGTTCACCAACAACCCCACGCTCTGCTCCATCAGCTGAACCTCTGACGATCAAGCTGCCCAGGTCATCCTCTCAGTC
Source organism: Iris pallida (assembly GCA_029216955.1). Classification (NCBI taxonomy): domain Eukaryota; kingdom Viridiplantae; phylum Streptophyta; class Magnoliopsida; order Asparagales; family Iridaceae; genus Iris; species Iris pallida. The sequence continues at coordinate 13,635,907 of JANAVB010016400.1, forward strand.
TTCATTTACACAAGGGGTAACTGAAGAGGAACCGGAGCTAGCCAAGTATGTGGCTGCCCACACTAATGTTCCCTCTGCAGCTGATGTAATCCCCCTAGAAAAGATACCTTACTTCATCAATAAAGGGCTATCTTTGAACTACCTCGAGCTTAATAAGCTTTGTACAATGTACGCTATGGAACACGGTATAGGCACTCACCTACACACACAGGTGACAAATGTCTACACTACGATCCAGCTTACTCTAGCGAAAGACGCATACCACATAATCGAGGGAGGGGACCATCCAATCATCTTCGGCCGGAAGGACGATCCGCATCCCTTCACTATAGAGCAAGTCGACCTCGAGTCAGATACCGGGAGACTGCCCCTGTACCTTTATAGTCCCCAATCCAAATATCTCATGCAAAAACAGGGGTATGATCTGGAGACGACACCAGGCTTGAACTACGGCACTGGACGACGATTATCCTTGAAGCCACCAGTCCCAGCCGGCAAACCACGGGACTACTATAGCAAGACTCAATGTGGATTAGGGTATGTTACACCTACGATGACCCCTGAGAGTTCAGATAAAGAATGCGACTGGCATTCACATTCAATCGGGTCACCAGCTTCTGACTCAGATACCAGCATCGAAGATGTATTCAGACAAGTCTTATCAGTCAACATGGCATTCGTCGACGCTTATGAAGAAGACGAAGACATCCCTGAAATCCTCGAGTTAGAGCCGTGGGCCCAACAGTTGGATGCACAATGGGAAAAGCGGTTCGAACTGAGAGAACCTCCTACTGAAGATGAGGTTGTACAGGTCGACCTCGACAGCAAATCTTCTCCAAAACCAATCTTCGTCAGTAAAAGCCTAACAGACGAAGAGCGAGAATCGCTGCTGGAACTTGTCAAAGAATATATTGATGTGTTCGCCTGGAGCTATGAAGACATGCCGGGGCTAAATCTCGATATTGCTCTTCACAAAATAAACATGTGGCCGGATGCAAAGCCAGTCAAGCAATAACAGCGACGCTTCCGCCCAGGCATCATGGATGCGATCGAAACCGAAGTCAACAAACTAATAGCCAGCAGCTTCATTCGTAAGGAGTAACATCCTGACTGGGTCGCCAACATAGTGCCCGTCCTCAAGAAGAATGGGAAGATTCGAATCTGCACCGACTTCCGCAATCTGAATGAGGCATGTCCTAAAGATGAATTCCCTCTTCCTATCATGGACATCATGATTGACAATACCTGCGGCTTTGAACGTATGTCATTCATGGATGGTTTCTCGGGGTACAACCAAATCGAGATGTCCCCTGACGATGAAAAGCACACATCATTCCGAACACCGATTGGCACATACTGTTACACAGTCATGCCTTTCGGTTTTAAGAATGCCGGTACCACATATCAAAGAGCCATGAGTATCATCTTCAGAGACCACTTACGCAATACGGTGGAGTGCTACGTTGATGACATTGCCGTCAAGAGTCTCCATAAGGGAGACCATCTGCATAACCTGAGGACGGTATTCGACCTGATGCAAGTGCACAATTTGAAAATGAACCCTATGAAGTCCTTTCTGGGCGTATCCAGCAGGAAGTTCTTGGGCTTCATCATCACCGCCCAGGGTATCCATGTAGACCCTGAGAAGACAAAGGCAATCATGGAGATGGGTCCTCCGAGAAATCTTTGCGAACTCAGAGGCCTCCAAAGGAGGCTATTTTACATTAGGAGGTTAATTTCTAACCTCTCTGGGCGATACCGACCATTCACCCACCTCATGAAGAAAGGTGTCTCATTCGTATGGGACGAAGAATGTCAGCGGGCCTTCGACAGCATCAAAGAATATTTGTAGAACCCTCTAGTCCTGGTGGCCCTAGTTGCTGGAAAACCATTCCTGCTCTACGTACGAGCAATAGAGCACTCCTTCGGAGCTCTGCTAGCACAAAACAACGATGCAGGCGATGAACAAGCCATATATTACCTCAGCCGAATGATGATTGGGCCAGAGCACCGATACACCGCTGTGGAGAAAGAATGCCTCGCCCTGGTGTTCGCCATTCAGAAGACGCGACACTATGTCACTGGACAAATCATACATGTGATCTCACGAGTCAACCCTCTCAGGGTCCTCATGACTAAACCGGGGGCACTCAGCTCTCGCCTCGCTACATGGGCAAATATTGCTATCCTCCTATCATATGATTTTCTTCCCACAAAAGGCGGTCAAAGGTCAAGCCCTGGCAGACTTTTTGGCAGCCCACCCGGGCTCGGAGTCGTCCAGAATATATGAAGACATCCCAGATGAGGTTGCCGACACGCATGCAACCTCTCACGATGATATATAGTGAATGTTCTTCGACGGCGCTTCGAGAACTGGACCTAAGGACAACATCGTCGTCGGAGTCGGGGTAGTGCTGGTTTCTCCTACCGAATTAGTGATCAACCATGCTTAATCTTTCACAGAACCCTGATCTAACAATGTGGCTGAGTACAATGCTCTGGTCATTGGCCTCGAACTTGCAAAGGAGCTGGGGGTAGAATACCTTGAAGCATACGGCAATTCTCAGTTAATCGTCAATCAGATCCGGGGCTCATACGAAGTTTGTCACGAAGACATGATCCCCTATCACCAAATAGCAATCAACATCATCTCATCGTTCGAGGGGTTCTTCATCGAGCACGTCCCCAGACTCTGAAATATCGAAACCGATGTCTTAGCAGGTTTGGCCGCTTCCCTAGCAGTACCAAATCATGCTCATCAATCGGTAGACGTAGTAGGCCATGAACTGGTCTGCCCCAAGAACAACGTTCAATTCGTGGCGAGTTATTCTGCTCAGACAATCGAGATGTCCCAGATTGGAGACAACCATTCATTGACTTTGTCGTCTACGAAATCCTTCCCGAGAACCCGAAAGAAGCCACCTCCATCAGACGGCGTTCTCTCAGATTCTTTTACGATAGAGAGACAAAAATGTTGTATCGCCGATCCTATGATGGAGTATTGCTTCGGTATCTGTCGAACGCAGAAGCCGAAGAAGCCGTGAGAGAAGCTCATGATGGTGTCTGCGGGGCCCATCAGCCTGGTCCTAAATTGTAAGACCATCTTCGCCGAATGGGCTACTACTGGCCCATGATGGTAGCAGATGCGATAGACTATGCTAGAAGGTGCAAAGCCTGCCAAGTCCACGTGGACTTCATCCACCAACCATCCAAATTTCTATATCCGACAGTGGCATCCTGGCCATTCGAAGCATGGGGGATGGACATCATCGGTTCGATTACTCCACCTTCCTCCCGTGGATATCGCTTCATACTTGCGATCACGGATTATTTCTCCAAATGGGCAGAAGTTGTCCCACTTGCAGAAGTAAAGACTTCGAACGTGATCAGCTTCCTCAAGCATCACGTCATCTATCGCTTTGGACTGCCCCGAAGGATCATCCATGATAATGGTCCGCAGTTTGCAAGCCACGCCTTTTATCGGTTCTGCGACAAACATCGCATCCAGAATATTGCTTCGACACCGTACAACCCGGCAGCGAATGGGTTGGCAGAGGCATTCAACAAGACAATCATTAAACTTCTCAAGAAGTTTGTCTCTTCTAACAAACGCGACTGGAACAAGAAGCTCGGTGAATGTTTATGGGCGTACCGTACTACAGTCCGAACAGCTACCGGGAACACACCATTCTTCCTGGTATACGGGAGTGAGGCAGTTCTTCCATTAGAGACTCAAATACCCTCACTCCGCACCGCCCTCACTTATCAATTGACAACGGATGATAACTACCGACGTCGACTACAAGAGTTAGAGGCCTTAGATGAAAAGTGCCTCCTGGCTCAGCAAAGGATCGAACTATACCAAGCACGCATCTCTGGAGCCTTCAACATGAAGGTCAAAATCAGAACATTCCAAGTGGGCGATCTCGTTCTGGCAGTCCGGAGGCCGATGGTCATGACTCACAAGACCGCCGGCAAGTTCCAGCCAAAATGGGAAGGTCCATTTATCATCGAGGCCGTATTCTCCAACGGTGCTTACCGCCTCGCCAAGCAAAATGGAGACTTGCTCATGTTGCCCGTCAACGGCAAGTTCCTGAAGAAATATTATGTCTAAACACAGTTTCCAGATTATTGAGTCATGTACCCGCTGGTACCACTGAACTCACATTCCAGATTATCGTGTCATGTACCTGCTGGTACCGCTGAACTCACCCTCACCATTCTCTAGATTTTTCGAGTCATGTACCCTCTCGTGCCGCTGAACTCACATCCACAATATCCCAAATTATCGAGTTATGTACCCGCTGGTGCCACTGAACTCACACTCTCACAATATCGAGTCATGTACCTGCTGGTGCCTCTGAACTCACATCCCGGTCACTCTTTCGGATAGTAAGTCATGTATGTTCATACCTCTGAACTTTCTTCCTGGAAGAGATCCTCCCTCATGATCTAATACCTGCACTACCAGTGCACAAAAAGGATAAACGATCCACAAATTACCAAAACGGCCATGTCCTCATTACCTCTGAGTCGTTTCACTTCCGCCAAAAACAAATCACCCCCTACATAGAACTTCCATGTCCTCATTACCTCTGAGTCGTTCTATGTACCCCTCTTCATTGAGCCCACTCCTGCCATGTCCTCATTACCTCTGAGTGGGAAGGCTCCGTAGAAGAAACCTTCATACTTGCCATGTCCTCATTATCTCTGAGTAAGTATGTCGATTCCCTTTCGACTTATTATCTGTACCCAGAACCGGAGTGCGCCAAGGGTAATAGGTCCACAAATGTCCTCTGTTGACCACTAATGTCCTCTGTTGACCACAAATGTCCTCAGTTGACCACAAATATCCTCTGTTGACCACAAATATCATCCGTTGAGTCTACTCCTACTATGTCCTTATTACCTCTGAGTAGGAAGACTCTACGACAAAACCCTCATACATGCCATGTCCTCATAACCTCTGAGTAAGTATGTTGGTTCCCCTTCACTCTATTATCTGTATCCTAAGTAGTGGTATGCCAAGGATAACAGGCCCACAAATGTCCTCTGCTAAGTCTCTTAGTACAGGCCCGCTATTCCTCATCATGCCCCGAGAGCCCAGCTGCTCCGTGGCATTCTATATCCCGATACTGGGAACGTCCACGACCACCTTGCCGTGGGACTGTTCTAAGTACCCACAATCAAACTTGTTACCTGTACCTAAAACCAAGGTATGCCATGGGTAACAGGTCCACAAATAAGTCCCCTATACGGGGAGAACATTACCATAATATCACAGGTACAACAAGCAACACAAATGAAGGATAGAATGGAAAATACCCTTTATTTAAAGGAAGAAAAAAGCATTATATCTTTTGGGACCATGTCCCTTTCAAAAAGGAAACAGGAACAAAACAAGAAGAAAAGGCCGACTATAGCTCAGCATTACATAACTCCAGGAGCCGGCTTATCACCAAGAAGGTCCCCCGCTCAAGCCTCTGTTTAGCTCGGCCTTCGGTCGCTTGGGACAATTGCTCCGTATCATTCAAATACATATACGCCTGCCAGTCGTTCTCTATTTTCTTCAGGGCAAGTTCTAGATTGGCAGAAGTCCTGCTAAACTTGTCAGCCTCCTGGATGGAAATCCCTTTCTCAGTACAAGCAGCTTCAAACTCGGACTCCAGGAAGGCCAGCTTTCTTTGGAGATCGAGGATTTGTTCCCGGGTGTCGGTTACCCTACGGAAGGCAGCCGCTTCCCGGGCCGTGCAATCTTCAGTCCGACGGCTCCACTGATCATACAATCGAAGCAAATCCCGGCGGTCCTTCAATATAGCCGGCTTGAGCAATTCCTGGGCAGCCATCACCTTCTCCACCGCGGTAACGAGGAAGTTGCGCTCTTGATTTATGATCGTGGGTAAATCAGCCTGTTGCAGCATGCGAAACTGGGCCACGAGACGATCAGCCTCTAACAACTTAGGCTCCAGAAGCGCGTCCAGTTCCCCTCCACCAGGGAGTGTCCTAAGGATATTGGTCTGGCCACCGGCACATTGACGGGCCAGAGTAAAGGGAGTCCCCCTTTCCACAGCTGCCTCGATCTCCCTTTTCAGGTGGCGGTGGAAACTGTCGACCACATCCCTGGACACTTCATCCAAAACCACTGTAGAGGACGGCGTCAAAGGAAGGGTGGCAGACAATACCGAAGGAGTAGCCTCAAAAGTTGCCGCCCCCGCCACCAAGGAAGCAAATTCCGTACGAAAAGATGCTTGAATGGCGGCCAGCTCCTCTTCCGCCGCCCGAAGAGCCTGTGTGAGCACCCTAAAATTCGGGTTGAATTTTTTTAAAATTTTCTTATTGATTTAGTTTTTAATAAATGATATATTCTGTGATTTTTTTTCCTTAAGTGTGCTTTTCCGTGCCTTTGATATTTGGAGTGTCAGGGATGTTCAACTCTGGAAATCTTCTTCACGAATTTTGGAGTGGACAGGATTACCTTCATGATGGTATATAGTGTCCCACTCAAACTTGTTCCCTTGTGCTCTTTTTGCTTCGCAGAACTTATGGTCGAATTAGACCATTTGATCATTAATTGATTTTCCTACTCTTTTCCTTGATCATTTTTAGCACGTTACCGTGACTTTTCATTTGGGAGCACAAGATCAGTCAGTTTCTTGAAACCAACTTCTCATGCATGATCTACTCGAGACGCTCGTCACCCATGACCTTCGTGTCACACTTAGACATGTCATTTTGTGCTCCAATTGCTTCCAACAACTTTCCTGACACGTGACCGGAATTTATTTCACTCCACGGTGTCACATTTATTTTCCAATTTGATTTGTGGGTATTCTGTCGGCCAAAACCAGTCAGCCCCAATTATGGACATGGCCCACATTGAGCCTATTGCCCGTCCGCCACTTGTGTCCCATTTATTGGAATCCCCATGTGCTACTTATTTACCCATGATCATCAACGTCTAACTTTAATTCGATTTTGCTCAATGTCCGATTTTGATCCAACCCGGCTCGACTGAACCCAGCCCCAGCTTCCTATTATCCCCTCTCATGACATCCTCACTTTCCTCGTCCAAAAATAATATTAAATACATTGTTTACCTATTTCAATATTTATTGGAATTTTCTTTTATTGAAAATCCCTTTAGGATAACCCATTTTTCCCTATATTTAACCATAGCCTTTTGATTCTCCTAATTAAATCCTATCCATCCATTTTTGCATGACAACTCCCCAACCCCTTTCTCACACATGGCCGGCCCTAACTCCCAAACTACTTTTGCTCTCTCTCTTCCTCCCTCTCTTTAATTTCACTCATCATCTCTCTCTCTCTCTCTCTTTCTTTCTATTATTTTTTTTCCAAACAAACAACAACACCAACACCAGCATCATGCAACCTGGCCGAGCCCGACCTCCCCTCCTCCTGGCCGAGCTCGTCCAGCCTCGCCGTGGTCGACCGAACAGCCCCGGCCTATTCTCCTCCTCCTTCCCTCCTCCTCTCCATCATAACAACCAACCGCCACTGTAACCCCTGTTTTCAAAATTTTTAAAATTTTATTTGTTTTATTTAATTTTTGTAAAGAAAATATATGTTTTACGAGAATGCTTTTCCGATTTATAAAAAGGGTTTATCAAATGTATTTTCGAAAATTAGATTTTTGTTTTATGAAAATATTTCTAAATTATTTTGATGATTAAATTGTTGTTGTAGCAAGCAAATATTAAATTTTGTTTTATGAAAACATTTTTCAATTGTTTTGATGACAAATAATAGTTTGATAAAAGGAGATTTGATATTATGATATCTATTCCTCGAAATATTTAAATATATTAAGTATTAGTTTTGAAATTATTATTCTAAACAAATATTAGAATTAAAATTGTTTAAGTTTTAAATTATAGATTATTGTAAAAAAAACTATTTCTAGATTATTTTGGATAAGAGTGTAACTATGAAAGACCTATTTTTCAATATTCATATTATTCCTTTTGTGACCAATATTTGATTTGGTCAGACTAATTTTGATTTGAACTTATATAAAACTAATTTTGATTGATTTAAATTATGAAAGATTGATCCATATTGGATTTCGAATCTTTCTCTTATTAGGAACCTTCAACCCCTATATAAAGGGGGAGTCCTCCTTTGGTTCTTCAAAAACCAACACAATTGCCATCTACAATTTTACCGTACGAGCACCGTGTCGGTGTCCATATTCCTTTCCATTATTTTCTTATTACATTTACAATTCCTCTTCTGTGTCCGACAACCCCGGACACGTCCAATCATGTTTCTCGCAGGACATGTAATCCCTAAACTTCTCCTTGCGGCTGCCTACGCCGGGGCACAGCCGCCCCCCTTGGTTGCAGCAACGAAGGGCACCCTGCCTTCCTATCTTCCTCGGCCTATTGCCTTGACCTCGACTCAGCGTCCGCACCACCTCGCCCAATCGATCTACCCTACCATCTGTCTCTAAGCACCTGACCCGCCACCCTCACCATCTCTACTTTCTCCTGAACCCAGTCACCGCCACACTCCTCCGGCCGTTGAGGCTCGGCCACCACGCGCACAACTCCGTTCCTCGCCACTAGCCAGCGCCTCGACCGTTCGCCATCAGCACCGATGTGGCTGCGCACACATCTCCGCGGAGCACAGCCCCTCCGCCGTCCCTCCTCTCCGGCCACCGCCGATCCTACTTCTCGCTGCTCCTCACCCTCTTCCCCTCTCGATGTAGAGTCTCAACCTCCCCCTGCCTCTCGCTCTCCCTTTCCCGACTGGATCCCTCTCCTTACTTTTCCTCTGGAGAGATTCTCTCTCTTGCCTCTCTCTATTTCTCTTCTTTAAATGCCTTCTACTGCTTGGGAAGAAGGAACCCACAACTCTTTTTTTTCTCTCTCTCTATTTCTTAATGGAGAAGGAGAAGAAAACTTCATAGAGAAAAAGAAGAAGCTCAATATTTACTCACAGACTCTCTCTCTCTCCACTCGTTACTCTCCTTCCTTTTTCAAATCATTATGACTCCTTTCTCTTTCTGACTCTTTCTATTATTGCTTCTCTCTCCTATATTATCATCTCCTTTCTCAAGAAAATGCACAGGAATAAGTGTAAGGTTTTAATTTTTGTTTTTATTGTTATTTTCATTTTTATACCTCTTTATATTATCAGTATGTAATATTATGAGTATGTATGTATTATGATATATAAATAATAAGCATGTTTGAATTATTATTGTTATCACTATTATTTTCAGGATTGTTGTTATTTGAATTATTACTTTGAAAATTATATATTATTATGTTTCTAAAATTATTTGGTAACGAGTATAGTTTGTGCTTGACAAAGAAATTAATTTCAAAAATTGATTTCGAAACTTAAATACACTACTATATTTTTATGGCCTTTTTAAAAAATAGCCTTTGACCTAAAACTCTATTTTTGATTAAAATTGATTTTTAGCCTAAATTATTTTACTAGATTTTTAAGTATTTAATTATAATTTTCGAATAAAAGAAATATATAGTTTTAATCAATTTTCCAATATAGTTTTCCAGATAAAAAGTATTTTATAAAAATAGTTATATATTTATATTTTATTTGTACGATTTCCTTTGAAAATCAATTCTTGACCACAACTATTCCAATTGTTCCCTATCTTCTTGCTTCCTTATATCATCCCTAACAAATTTGACTATTCCGGACTCAACGACACGGCCCGTGCCATCATCTAAAATCATCTTGCGTAGCTTTGACTTCTGAGACTATTTCTGTGCCGATATGACAATATTGTGCCAGTCAGCTTCAAATCAAACCGAGGCAAGTATCACTATGACCTATATTTCCTTTATTTTTATACTGCATGTTTCATGTCTCCTTTTCACTATTACTCCCTTATGGTTCATGATTGTCGTTGTTCATGATTACTATTATGCACGAGAGTTAGAATCGGTTGGATATACATACATGTTCATGCCTTACTCATTGTTTCCTATTGTTTACAGTTTATCGTATTGCTAATGTTTATCGTAGTGGACATGTATTGTGAGAGAGTCGGGCGGGGGAATACAACAAGTAAGCATGTGGTCAATGAATTGAATACAGACCCCCTATACATTGATTGCATAATATCAGTCATGCACCACACGTATGACTGACGGATATCCCAAGCCGTCTACATGCTGAAAGTTGGTATTCTAAAACACACAGTACACGTGACTTAATTATTGTTGCTCTATTGTCTATTGTTCTTCTTTCGTCAAGTCTACCTTCTTATTGTCATCATGTCTTAGTGGTATGTCAAAGTCTACCTTTATATTGTTATCATGTCTCCAAGGTACTTTCTTATCATACAATGCCATGCCTATACTTATCTTCAGTAAAATTTCTTTTATCGTTCCTTTATGCTTGTATAATATATTGTGTAATGTAGTGTTATGGTGATCTTGCTCCAATCCTGACTGGATATATTTTTTTCAGTTTACAGATTGTTCGATGACTTCCTCTCTCTTGCTTTGCGTTCCTTCGGGTGGAGTTAGAGGTGTCTTGGAGGCCAACCATAGATTCTAGTCAAAATAGATAGTTTTGAGTTTAATGTTTAGCGGATTGTTCCCAAATATAAATTTGTTGTAATATTGAATTTTTATTAAATAATTATTGTGAATGAGCAAGATAAATATGATTTTGTTTTCATTTAAAGATTTATATTGAGCTCCAGACAGCGTACTACCGCCGATACTGCGGCGTAGGCTGGACTTGGCCACGTACTCGTATCCCGAAAAGCGGGAGCGGATCGTGACAAGTTTTTATGGTGGCCCATGCAGGTCTTTTTTCGTAAAATTGTGCGAACTTGTGGTAGTACTTAAGTTAGTCGTACTATTACAAGCCTGCGATTAGGAAATGCTCATTCACAATTAGGATTGATTATATTTTTGGAGAATAACTAGGACTAGGAATAATAGGAAAACCCTTATCTAAGCTGACTATGTGGGTAGTTAAGGTTGCTTCATAGGCTAAGGATTAAATTAGGAATAAACCTTGAAATATAAGGTTTGGTGTTTTTGAAAAGAATTTTCACATACGAGGAATTTTATACGAGAATTTAATATTGCGTTTTCATGTGATGATATGATCAAGGTGGATAGATTTGTCAAACGGTAAATTGGATCTTGAAGGACAATTATTGTTGAATATTAGAGTTATTAAAAATTTGGGTTAATTTTTTTTTTTGAAAGATTTAGTTGTAGCTACTAAAATGTTTTGACTTGATTAATTTAGAGATTTACTAAATCAAGAATATTGAGAAGATTATGAAGGTAGGGATTTGAGTTTGAAATATATTTTTTCGAATTTTGAGGATTATGGAAAGATCACTGGATATGAATTTAAGGAAATGAGATATTGAATTATTTAGCTAAGATTAAATAATTGATTTGGGACTTTTAGGATATTCGATTTATGGAATTCTAGATATTGACCAAGGGAATAGGTTAAGATTCTGACAGAAAGATATATAGGCCAAGCTCCTCGAACTCTATTCTAATCATAGTCTTTTCTATATTATCTAAATTCGGTTGCTTTTCTTCTATGGCATGTTCCTATCCTAAATTTTGTGAACCTTCTAGAATTCAAAACCATAACGTAGTTCTCGTATACCTTGTTCCGGCTCTACCCAACTATCTTTGACCAATGTTTGATCAAATTAACAGTTTTAATTCTATTTTGTTATCCTTTTATAGTTAAATACATTCTATTATTTTTCATGCCTATTTTTAAATTCGAGGACGAATTTATTTCTAAGGTGGATAGTTTGTAACCCCTGTTTTCAAAATTTTTAAAATTTTATTTGTTTTATTTAATTTTTGTAAAGAAAATATATGTTTTACGAGAATGCTTTTCCGATTTATAAAAAGGGTTTATCAAATGTATTTTTGAAAATTAGATTTTTGTTTTATGAAAATATTTCTAAATTATTTTGATGATTAAATTGTTATTGTAGCAAGCAAATATTAAATTTTGTTTTATGAAAACCTTTTTCAATTGTTTTGATGACAAATAATAGTTTGATAAAAGGAGATTTGATATTATGATATCTATTCCTCGAAATATTTAAATATATTAAGTATTAGTTTTGAAATTATTATTCTAAACAAATATTAGAATTAAAATTGTTTAAGTTTTAAATTATAGATTATTGTAAAAAAAACTATTTCTAGATTATTTTGGATAAGAGTGTAACTATGAAAGACCTATTTTTCAATATTCATATTATTCCTTTTGTGACCAATATTTGATTTGGTCAGACTAATTTTGATTTAAACTTATATAAAACTAATTTTGATTGATTTAAATTATGAAAGATTGATCCATATTGGATTTCGAATCTTTCCCTTATTAGGAACCTTCAACCCCTATATAAAGGGGGAGTCCTCCTTTGGTTCTTCAAAAACCAACACAAATGCCATCTACAATTTTACCGTACGAGCACCGTGTCGGTGTCCATATTCCTTTCCATTATTTTTTTATTACATTTACAATTCCTCTTCTGTGTCCGACAACCCCGGACACGTCCAATCATGTTTCTCGCAGGACATGTAATCCCTAAACTTCTCCTTGCGGCTGCCCACGCCGGGGCACAGCCGCCCCCCTTGGTTGCAGCGACGAAGGGCACCCTGCCTTCCTATCTTCCTCGGCCTATTGCCTTGACCTCGACTCAGCGTCCGCACCACCTCGCCCAATCGATCTACCCTACCATCCGTCTCTAAGCACCTGACCCGCCACCCTCACCATCTCTACTTTCTCCTGAAACCAGTCACCGCCACACTCCTCCGGCCGTTGAGGCTCGGCTACCACGCGCACACCCCCGTTCCTCGCCACTAGCCAGTGCCTCGACCGTTCGCCATCAGCACTGATGTGGCTGCGCACACATCTCCGCGGAGCACAGCCCCTCCGCCGTCCCTCCTCTCCGGCCACCGCCGATCCTTCTTCTCGCTGCTCCTCACCCTCTCCCCCTCTCGATATAGACTCTCAACCTCCCCCTGCCTCTCTCTCTCCCTTTCCCGACTGGATCCCTCTCCTCACTTTTCCTCTGGAGAGATTCTCTCTCTTGTCTCTCTCTATTTCTCTTCTTTAAATGCCTTCTACTGCTTGGGAAGAAGGAACCCACAACTCTTTTTTTTTTTCTCTCTCTATTTCTTAATGGAGAAGGAGAAGAAAACTTCATAGAGAAAAAGAAGAAGCTCAATATTTACTCACAGACTCTCTCTCTCTCCACTCGTTACTCTTCTTCCTTTTTTAAATCATTATGACTCCTTTCTCTTTCTGACTCTTTCTATTATTGCTTCTCTCTCCTATATTATCATCTCCTTTCTCAAGAAAATGCACAGGAATAAGTGTAAGGTTTTAATTTTTGTTTTTATTGTTATTTTCATTTTTATACCTCTTTATACTATCAGTATGTAATATTATGAGTATGTATGTATTATGATATATAAATAATAAGCATGTTTGAATTATTATTGTTATCACTATTATTTTCAGGATTGTTGTTATTTGAATTATTACTTTAAAAATTATATATTATTATGTTTCTAAAATTATTTGGTAACAAGAGTATAGTTTGTGCTTGACAAAGAAATTAATTTCAAAAATTGATTTCGAAACTTAAATACACTACTATATTTTTATGGCCTTTTTAAAAAATAGCCTTTGAGCTAAAACTCTATTTTTGATTAAAATTGATTTTTAGCCTAAATTGTTTAACTAGATTTTTAAGTATTTAATTATAATTTTCGAATAAAAGAAATATATAGTTTTAATCAATTTTCCAATATAGTTTTCCAGATAAAAAGTATTTTATAAAAATAGTTATATATTTATATTTTATTTGTACGATTTCCTTTGAAAATCAATTCTTGACCACAACTATTCCAATTGTTCCCTATCTTCTTGCTTCCTTATATCATCCCTAACAAATTTGACTATTCCGGACTCAACGACACGGCCCGTGCCATCATCTAAAATCATCTTGCATAGCTTTGACTTCTGAGACTATTTCTGTGCCGATATGACAATATTGTGCCAGTCAGCTTCAAATCAAACCGAGGCAAGTATCACTATGACCTATGTTTCCTTTATTTTTATACTACATGTTTCATGTCGCCTTTTCACTATTACTCCCTTATGGTTCATGATTGTCGTTGTTCATGATTACTATTGTGCACGAGAGTTAGAATCGGTTGGATATACATACATGTTCATACCTTACTCATTGTTTCCTATTGTTTACAGTTTATCATATTGCTAATGTTTATCGTAGTGGACATGTATTGTGAGAGAGTCGGGCGGGGGAATACAACAAGTAAGCATGTGGTCAACAAATTGAATACAGACCCCCTATACATTGATTGCATAATATCAGTCATGCACCACACGTATGACTGACGGATATCCCAAGCCGTCTACATGCTGAAAGTTGGTATTCTAAAACACACAGTACACGTGACTTAATTATTGTTGCTCTATTGTCTATTGTTCTTCTTTCGTCAAGTCTACCTTCTTATTGTCATCATGTCTTAGTGGTATGTCAAAGTCTACCTTCATATTGTTATCATGTCTCCAAGGTACTTTTTTATCATACAATGCCATGCCTATACTTATCTTCAGTAAAATTTCTTTTATCGTTCCTTCATGCTTGTATAATATATTATGTAATGTAGTGTTATGGTGATCTTGCTCCAATCCTGACTGGATATATTTTTTTCAGTTTACAGATTGTTCGATGACTTCCTCTCTCTTGCTTTGCGTTCCTTCGGGTGGAGTTAGAGGTGTCTTGGAGGCCAACCATAGATTCTAGTCAAAATAGATAGTTTTGAGTTTAATGTTTAGCGGATTGTTCCCAAATATAAATTTGTTGTAATATTGAATTTTTATTAAATAATTATTGTGAATGAGCAAGATAAATATGATTTTGTTTTCATTTAAAGATTTATATTGAGCTCCAGACAGCGTACTACCGCCGATACTGCGGCGTAGGCTGGACTTGGCCACGTACTCGTATCCCGAAAAGCGGGAGCGGGTCGTGACAGCCACCACCAAGCCATTCCGCCACCACCACCATAACAGTCATCACCACCACCTCCACCGCCGAGTGCCACCCCGCCACCGCTTCGCCCACCACCGCCGTTGCTGCCGTGCCCGGCCAGTGCGCCACCAGCGCACGGCAGCAGCAGTCGCACATACAGGCGCCCACGCACGTGCGGGCCACCGTCGTGCGTCGTCGTGCCGCCGTGCGGGCCGTCGTAGCCCCCTGGCCATGCATCCTACTCCATCGCACAGTCCCCTGATAGCCACCGTCCTCCGGGACGCGCCGTCGAGACGATTCGTGCGTTTTGCACGAAGTCCCGTCGTGACGCGCGCGAAATCAAGTTCATTTTGGCGTTCCGTCGCAGCAACTTTGTGCGCATTTTTCTGGAAATTCGACCGTTGGATCAGTGATTTCTTCACTCCGTCATAATCTCGGTATATCCACCTTCACTCCTGTCAAATTTTGTCTGTTAATTTTATTGTTTGATACATCAAAACCGGCCACCAAGTTGACCGTTTAAATTGTACTAAATTTAGACAGTTTTGTGGGGCCAACTTCGTCAGCTTGTATCTCCTCCACCGCAGCTCCTTTTGGCGTGCTACCAGTTCCTGTGCGAAGCTGGTATAACCCTCTTACTACCCTCCAGTTTCGTTTTATTGTGAGCTTGTTTGATTGGTTGAATTTGACGCCAAAGTTGGCCGTCCGAATTCATAATTTCCCACTTGTAAAATTCTATTTTTGAACACGGGACTCCAGATTTCATTTCTGACACCACCATTAGACTTGTGGCGTTGTTATGGCATGTTTTCATGTAAAATTTGTTAGATTTGGAGAACGTGGGCCCTGGTACGTTTTTCGGTGCAAAGTAGGTCCCACATTCTCGGTCAATTGGACTTTTTGACGTCGGTTCATCGAAATCCAATTCCGGATATACCGTTGAGTTCATATCGTCATTCTGGACTCATTGACATATAATTTGCTAGATTTTGGTGGACATTGGATAGGACACGCATTTCGGTGCAAGTCAGATACCAATATCCGGGTCAACAGGTCATTTTGAGATCGGCTCATCGGAATCCAATTCCGGAGATATGTTGAGTTCGTATCATCATTCTGGACTCATTGACAGATAGTTTGCTGAGTTTTGAGAACTTTGGCTCCGGCACGCATTTTCGTGCAAATCAGAATTCCAAGTTCTGGTCAACGGACCAAATTGAGATCGGGTCAACGGAATCCAATTCTGGAGATACCGTTGGATTTGTATCGTCATTCTGGTTTCGTGGACATATAATTTGTTATATTTTGTAGACTTTTTTTTGCACATTTTTCGGTACAAAATGGCTCCGACACGGATACCGTTTTGATCCGAAATTACCTTTTTGCCCTTGTGTCCAAATTGGACCGATGGGTAGGCTATCCTAGCTAATTTGACCATTCTGGCCACGTTGGCGATATTTATTTCATCGTCCGACAATATTTGTTGATAATTTCTCTGAGTTTAACATTTTTATAATTAATTAATAATTAATTCTTATAATGTTCGTATTTCGGGATTAGTACAACGAAACTGAGCTCAGTCAATTCCAGTGATCTCACATCGCTGAAATTGACAAGTTGGACACGTGGACCACTATAATAAGATTATCAACTTTACCGATAATCTTCTTATCTCGATTTGCGTAACGTAAGTTTCGACGTACAAAAAACGAAGTACACTTTATATTAGACTAGAATTGACCCTGTTTGACCAGAGTTGACCAGTTGACCCAAAGTCAACTGTAAGTCAACACTTGACCTAGTTTGACTAGATTATTGACCGGAGTCGACCTAGAGTTGCTTTGACTTAAAAGAACCTAGGATAAAATAGACTGTTTGTAGAGTTTTATATATTACAACTTGAACACCTTGTAACCTGTGTTGCTTTAAATAGGACTCTGTGGCTTCAGTTGGACCCCCTATACTTATCAGCTGTTCAGGTTATCAGGCGAGTACATTCTCTGATCATTTTATATCCTGCTTAGAATTATTTTCTTTATTAAATTACTTTACTTGTACTGTCACGTTGGTCACACGGATTGGTACTATACGGATCCCTTCTTGAGATGTTATCCTTAGGGAGTATCGGGTACTACATGTTCTGTGCGTTTTACTTACATGACATATCACTATGCTTCACAGGTTCTTTGATCACTTGTGACATATACTCTTATGATCACAGAGTCTCCTAGAATTCCAATTTTTGGGACTACTATGTACCACCCTTCGGGGGCATACCACCCTTCGGGGGCTGTTACATAGAATCATAATATAAACTGTTTGGATCCTTGTGTACTGATTTGGGGTACGGAGGAGTAGAAGTAGACATGTGAATAATACCCAAGTAGTATCTTATCAGAATCTCTTCCATAGTGTCTTATCAGAATCTTCTATACCATTTACATGTCTATATTGTACTCTGACTCACTAGCCACTGTTAGTCTCTATTTATAGTAGATATTTCTATTACAGCTCTCTATCTGTTTACATACAGCATTTCTTTCAGTACCTGTATCTTACTTTACTGCATGATTATATTTTCTAACCTACTATGAACTGTTAAGATGTAATGTGCTCGCTCCTGTCCTGACTGGACCTGTTGATAAATTTTACAGATGGCCTGGGATTGCCTGCTAGCCTAGAGGAGACACAGTATAGGTTGTTTAGATAGTTGTTTTCATTTTGTCTGGAGTTGTATTTACTTTGTGGATTACTGCATTTAAGTGTTGAGATGTATTTCTGGGTTTATGTATCTTAGACACTTAGACTTCTATCTCCTGTATCTCTTTTGGATTTCATGTTTTATCTATCTTTATCATGCTCTACCTTAGATGTGATTGAGCATGTGTCTGCTATGTCACCTCCATTCGGGGAGTATAAACTGCTTAGCATTATTTTGTTAGATGATGTGACCTACGACAGCGTTCTACCGTCGACACTGCGGCGTAGGCTGGGCGTTGTTACGTTCTCGTGCCCTTACTCTAGGGTGCGGGTCGTGACAGCCTGGATGCTCGGCAGGGCGAAAAGGTTAACCCCCGAAACTACGTTCGAAGAAGAGGGCGCAGGGAGCATCGTCCCTTGTCCCAGCTGTACTGCTACCTGGGCTCCCAAACTCGACCCAGATGGAGGCCCCTCAATAAAGGGAGGTTTCGTCAGACCCTCTCCGGTAGGGTCCGCCCCAGCAATGTCCGTCACTGGCAATAAAGGGTTGGGACCTGAACATCCAAAGCAACCATTAATCGACGTAATCTGAAGGATAGAATGACGGAGTAAATAGGCTTATTCACAAGTTAAGGTTTGACTTGTATTACCAGAAGAAGAGCATGGAGGCTGCGGTTCGTTCACAGCCGGCGTAGTTTCCCCACCCACAGCTTCTAATCCGAATTCAACTGGTTTCTCTGTCACGGCCATCCCTGAAGGGAGCCAGCCAGGACAGTGTCATCCTGTTGGGGTTCAGATGTCTCAAGGATGGGTGCAGTAAAACTTCCATCCCCCTGAGTTGAGGTCCCAGCAAGGTGGGGTCCTCGACCGCAACCGGAAGAACTCTAGCAGCAATGATAGCAGTGCACACATCACTGACCAAATGGGACAGGACTGGATCAGCCTCGGCAATCGGGTCCTGAGAAGCGAACTCATCTGATGCCTATAAAGAGCAAAATGAAAAAACGATTAGGCTATAACATAGAAGAAGAAGAAAGGAGGTAGTTGAAACTCAAATCACCTCAGAAACAACGTTAACATCATCAATAAATAGCCTGCGACGTCTTACCGCAGTGTGCTTTGTGGAGTAGGTTCGACCATCAGCGGTAATCACGTGCCTGCTTCGCTTACGCGAAGAGCCAGGCACTGCAGATGGTTGATCCTCCACCACCTCGTCAGACCAAGTAGACGGCTGACCCGCCACCCTTTCATCTGGCATAATAGGGGGCTGATTCCCAACTTCCTCGCCAGAAGAATGTGACGAGTCATCGACATCTTGTTCATCATCCTCCTCGTCCGCCATAGTGGACTCTGAGTCCGGCGCAGGAACCCTGTTTGCCCCCCTCTTCCTCTTCTTGGATCCCTCTGGCTTCTCAGCCAAACCAGTGCCAGCAATGAAGATAGTATTTATATCAAAATCGATAGGAGGCTTGCTTGCTGCGACATGATAAAGGGCCGCTATATACAAAATATCCCCTGCCGTCTTGGCATCGAGGAACGAGAAGCTGGCCCGGGTATGGACCGTATTGTAATAATGCCAAGCCCAGACGCCATCGAGTACACTGCCCTCAAAGCTCAAGCAAGCGCTAGGACAATCCAGGAACAATTCACTATACCCGAATTAACGAGAAAATCTACTGGGCAGATAAGGCTCCAGGTATACGTTATTTCGGTAACGATATACCAGGTGTGCAGGTCGGATGTTGCGCAGCCAAAGAAGCATCTTCTCAGATAAAAGTTGGGAAGGATCAACGCCGTCAACATGTAATCCCCTCACTTCTCTGAGGGTAAATTGAGGATGAGAGACAAAGAACTCGGGCCCGTCAACTCTCGCCAACGCCCTCCGGTAGGCTGGCATGGTATTTTGCTCCCAAGGCTGATGACGGTATCGAAAAAAGTAAGGCGTCGTCAGTAGTAACATCTTCTTCAGTTCCTGGCCTCATCAACGACCGGTAGTGTATTAATAACCACCCCATGAGGTAGTGGTATGGTAGTTCTACCCGTTCAAAGTCCAGCGTCGTCTCACGACCAATGACTTTGGATGAGAAGGCACGGAGGCCGTGGTGTATGCTACACACCATAGCCGGGAGAAGGGCCAGTCTTACTTTGAAGACTAGCTTCACAGCAGGGAGAATGAAATGGCGGCTGATCCTTTCCATAGAACCTGCTCCGCCCGAGACTACGCAATTGCGTTGCCACACCATCAAGAACCCGGCTATGATCGCTTTATCGGACATTTTCCGGGTACCGTAGTGGAAGTAACCGAAGGAATCAATGCGGCTCCCAAACCTGTCCCGGGTAGACCTCGACCTTTTGACCTTCAACATCATGTCCTTCACCTCCTCCGGGGTTTGAGGACCTCGAGACGAAACTCGGCCGGAGGGACGTAACTTGAAAAGATACGCAACCCAGGCCGTGGTGTGAGGGGCGCTCCCTTCTGAGCTATTTTTTTTCTTGATAGCAATCTCGTGGCAGATGCTATGATGGCACAACAGTTCTCGGTACGCGGCGACGAAACCAGGAAATCGTCGATCCAAGTCATCGAGTTCCTCATTCGTCGGGGTATATACTTCAAAGGCCTTGCCTCCCCACGGCAGCTTAGAAACAGCATGCATCTCATGGAGACCAAGCCCCAGCTCTCCTCCGGGGGCGAAGAAAGTCCCCGTACGTCGGTTATACAGCTCCAGATGGGCCATAAATAAAGTCTTGTTAATAGGCAACCCATAACAGGTGCCCCGGACGGCATAGTAAAGGTCAATTTCCCGAAGAGATTCCCCATATTTCCTCAGGATCCATAAGGTAAGATTGGCCCATGTAGGAATGGGGTTTATCCAATTCAGTAATGACAACCTGTCCACAGGATAAGACCCCTTGCGAGCGAGCTGATTCAGAAAGGTATCAGTTCGAGTGAAAGAGAAGTTGGGACCAGTCACGTTTACAAAAGTGCCAGGGAGCAGCCCCATCACACTCCGACTAACTGAATCCTTGCCCGCACATGCTGAACCCGTACGCCTGTTGTAGTGAATGTTGCCCACAAATATTTTCGATCGGGTGGGATTCAGGGAGCCCACCATTGTCCTGTCCAATAGTACCATGTTAAACCACGAAAGGGGATAATGCCGCTCCATCTTGGGGATATGGATCTCCATCCCGTCTACAGAAAAATCCCAGCTCTCAGAAACATCTAGCAATCGGGAGTTCTTTATGGAAAAGGTGTCCCCAAAGAGAAAAGCCGGTTTCAGATATTCTCCGTCCAGCTTCCCGAATTCATCATCGAACAAAAAAAGTGGAAAGGCTGGTTGTTAATGACAGCCACCCTCTTCCTAGGTTCATTAGTGGAAAGCTGATCCACTATATGTCGGATTAAACCGTCGAGCCGCACGCCCACGACAAACTGAGCTGAATCCACAAGAAGCTCTTCTGCTGGGTTGGTTGGGAGGTTCACTGAAGAAAGGACAAAAATGAAATAGGATTAAAAAATGGTTACTGAACTCAAGTTCCTGTAAGTCTATGCGGCTCGGATCAAATGAAGCCCTATGCGGCTCAAATTTAATTGAGTTCCAGGTGGCACGGCCCCAAGGGAGCTTATGTGGTTTGGCCAATACAGCCTCATGCGGCCCAAAGCAATCGGGAATTCCATATAACATTGGTTCGATAGCTTATGCAGATCAATTGAACATATGCGATTCTAAGCAGAAGAGCTTTTGCGGCGCTAAACGCTATACGGATCAGTCTGTCAGAAGCTTATGCGGCTCCGTTAAAAGGAGACTTCATGCAGTTTATATCCAGAGACTCAAACCCTTCTCATGCGGCTCAAACATAGGGCATCTTCCATGCGGCTCGGATATGAGAGGGTCATGTAGTCAATGCAGCATATGCGGCTCTATCATAGTCGAACTTGGGTGAAGGCTTGTGCATAAATATGCAACATAGCCATGAATTATTAGGATTCAAAGTATCCAGATACAACCCTCACCATTAAGGGCAGGACGGACATCAGGGTGCACTTCGGGCACGACGGCTGACGAGGAAGCCGCCTTCTTGCCCTTCGCCGCAGCAGAGGCGACCTGTCACGACCCGCTACCCAAATTGTTGGGCCAGGCCGAGTCATGCCCAGCCTACGTTTGATATAAACGTAGTAAGCTGTTCTAAAGACAACAAGATAAGACTAAATGTGCTAACAGTTCTATCAGTGAATAAAAGTCATAAATGCTCCTAACACAAAAGTCGTCGTATATAGTAAAATGTCCAAGTACAAGTGAACTAAAATATAAAACTGGATACATGTCCAGTTACAAAATATATAGTCTAATACATGACTACTCTCAAAAAGACTAAAAATACAAAAGACAACTAGGCGAGGTTCCCCGCAGGAACATCCTCGTAAAGCAAAGTCGGGTCCTCGGCAGTAACTCCATAATAGGTGTCGCAGAGTAACTCCTCCTCAGTAAGGATATCTACAACGTTATCCTGTCAGGACGGGAGCAAGTACTGAATCTAGCTAACTAGCATATGAAACATGTAAATGAACATAAGAGGAAATAACTGGAAACATGGCATCATACAATCTATCATGGCAAGGATACATATGTCATAGAGACAGATGTATATATAATATTTAAAACTGTAGTAAGTACGTGATCTGTCAATAGATGTACAATGTACTGTGGTACATGTAAATAAAATGTACATACGTATAAGTCAACAGGCATAGGTGTACATCCGTACAGAAATGCGGGATAATGGCCTACGGTAAGGTATGCATATAAAATGCGACTTCGCTCGCTACTATAGGGGGTCATGATCACGTACTCTACCATCAGTATCCCCATAACCCATATCCTAATCATGTGATAGATACAAAAAGACTGTTCTAAGCATGGTAGAAATGGAAAGTACAACATGTGATATTTTAACTTGCTACCCCAAGGATCAGCATTTAACATGGTTGGTAAATCGCAGTTCATTATGTAACATTATGTAAAGTTTGTAGAAAGTACTTGCCTCTAGCAAAGCAAAACAAGCTGCGATAAGAGTTCTATAGATGTCCGGTAACTCGTCACTGTAGAAATAAATACAATAACTTAGTTTTTACACTAAGCTAAATGCTAAGACATTAATTAGTGAAATACGACTTGTGACTGGGCACCTAGCCAAAATGATAATTTTAGCTTAGGAGACCCATGTGGGGTGATACACTACTTTAACTAACTTTCTAGGGTCTTTACACTAGTGAGGGGTGAGGTTCTACACGGCTAAAACACAAAAAGCTACAAGTCGTAATTAATCAATAAATAAATCAAATGACCATTTTGTTCTAACAATTTTTGAGATAGACAAAAAGCTTAATTTTACTTAAAGTAAAGTACCAAAATGATCCTAGTTAATCATAAAAATTTATTATAATTTTTCTGGAATTTATTAACCAGTACAAATATTTTATAAAAATCAGTTTTCTTAAGTATACAGAAAATGAATTTTGGTTCCAAAAGCCAAACTAGTGGCAAAACTATAATTTAAATACTACAAAAATTATACTAAATTAGCTAAATTAAAATAGTATCTAAATACTATTTTTCCAGAATTTTAACAGTACTTTAAGTATTTTTAGAAATCCAAAAACAGCATTGCACACAATTGAAATTAAATAATTTATTATCTGCGTATTTTGTCCATGTATATAATTTGAACCAAAGTTCAAATACAGGACCCAAGGTCATGAATTAAGTCCAATATGACTTGTACAGGTCTTGAATGTGTGAGAACATATTTGGGCCCAAAAATCCATGCTAGACTTGGACACCAAATGGTTGCAGTAATTTAAATACACTAAAATACAATTTGGTAAAAAGTGCAAAATAAATATTAATATTTCAAGAAGGCAAAATTATACATAGTGAAAATATATATACATATATTTTAAAAGTACAGATATATATATATATAAGGAAAATACTTAATTTATAAAGTATATATATATACATATACAAATATTGTATACATATAGGTATATTAATATATATATAGTAATATATACACATGGAAATATATATATATATGTATATAAACACAAATAAATATATATATAAAAGTTTACTAATTATAAAATTATATATACATATATAATATACTGTAAAAAAATACAGTACATAAAATATATATATACTAATATATATATATATATATATACATATATATATATAAATATATATATAGAAAAAGAAAAAGGAAAAGAAAAGGAAAAGAAACAGAAAAAGAAACAGCAGGGGGGCTCGAACCCGAGCCAAAGCGCAGGGGGGTTTAAGTCGAGTTGGGCTGGCCAGGGGGTCAGCCCACGGCTTGTGTTAGGGGTTAGGTTTTAGTTAGATTTAATTAGGTTTGAAACAATTAACACATAAAAAAAATAATAAACTCGATCCTGTGTCCGGACAGTTAGGGACACATGATTTCTATGTGTCCGTGCTATGCACGACACGTACGAACACTAATTCATGTGTCCAACTACTGGACGAGCATTCCCGTGTCCTGGCGAGTCTTCCATGTGAAATAGAGACACAAACGACACGAAAACAAACTGACACGTACGTGTCCGACTTCTCAGAGGAGTTTCGAGGGTGCTCGACGGCGGCTGAGGCGACGTCGCGGTGGCGCTCGGGTGGCGCTGGGCTCGGCTTGGTACGGCGCGTCGAATGGTGGTGGTGGATGAGGGTGTTTGTCGCTGTGGGGGTGGCGTAGGGAATCGCCGGAGTTAGGGTTAGGGTTGGGGTGGTCGTGGGGAGAATTTAGGGTTAGGGTTTGGTTCGGGGAGAGAAGGGGTGTTTTTATAGAAGGCTTAGGTCGGTCGGGGGGCTGTGCGCTGGCCGAAAAATGTGGGTCGCCGTCGGCGTGGCAGTCGTCGGGGGCGGGTTAGCCCGATCGCGGGGGGGGGGGGGGTAGGGTTTACACTTAGGTCCCTGGTAGTTTAGGATTTACAATTAGGTCCAAAACTTAAGTAATGCAAATACTAATTTGCACAAACAAAACATAATATGCAAACTGCTTATATTAACAATTTAAAAAATTACATAATGATATTAAAACAATTCTAATAATTGCAAAATGATATTAAAATATTTAAATAAATTGCAAAATGATATATTAGTATCAAAAACTCATTTAAAAATTATTTAAAAATTCTAGAAAAATTCCTAAAGATCTAATTAATTATTTTAATATTAAAAATGATATTAAAAATTAATAAACACTAATTAAATAAAATTTTGAAAAATAGGGGCTTACAAGTCTTTCCTCCTTGAAAAATTTCGTCCTCGAAATTCACAAGGATTGAAGATCCGACAATATTCTAACATAGCAAGTAATGCAACAAAATGACAAAGGCTATGATCAAAACTAACCTCTAAGGTATCAAGCGGGAACGGGTGGTTCCCTCACAGCGGTTGGATCGAACAAGTAAGGGCATCTCTCCCTCATGTCAGACTCCCTCTTCCAAGTAGATTCACCTGGGGAGTGACGGCTCCAAGCTACTCGCACTAGGGGTATAACCTTGTTTCTCAGCCTCTTCTCTCTCCTGTCTAATATCTTCACTGGCTGCTCAGAAACTGTAAGGCTCGGTCCGACCTCCAACTCTGAATGATCTAGCACATGACTGGGGTCTGGAACATATCTCCTCAGCTGAGATACGTGAAAGACATCGTAAACTCCTGCTAGGTTGGGTAGAAGTGCAACCCTGTAAGCTACCTCTCCAATCCTGCCAAGTACCTCGAACGGCCCGATGTATCTGGGGCTCAGCTTCCCTCCTCGTCCGAATCGGATCGTCCCTCTAGTAGGTGATATCTTCACTAGCACCATATCACCGTCTGCGAACTCCATCGGCCTGCGACTAGCATCAGCCCAGTATTTCTGCCTGTCCTGAGCTACTCTGAGCCTGTCTCTGATCATCCCGACTTTCTCTGCTGAATTCGTGATCATCTCTGGCCCAAGCATAACTCTGTCTCCAACATTATCCCAAAAGAGCGGTGTGCGGCATCGTCGTCCATAAAGTGCCTCGAAAGGAGACATACCAATACTGGCCTGGTAGCTGTTGTTGTATGAAAACTCTACCAAGTGCAGATGGCTCTCCCATGATCCTCCGAAGTCTAGCACGCAGGTCCTCAGCATATCCTCCAGTGTCTGTATCGTCCTCTCGGACTGCCCATCTGTCTGCGGGTGGTACTCCGTACTGAACTTGAGCCTACTGCCCAACTCCTCCTGCAAGCTCCTCCAGTAGTGGAATGTGAATCTGCTGTCTCTGTCCGACACGATGCTTATCGGCACTCCGTGTAGGCAAACTATCTGCTGCATTTACAGTTCCTCCAGCTTCTCGGTGGAAAGCCCCACCTTGAAGGGTATGAAGTGCGCACACTTCGTCAGCCTGTCTACGATGACCCAGATGGCATCCTTCCCTCCTTGGAAACGAGGAAGCCCTGAGACGAAGTCTATCGTAATATGTTCCCACTTCCACTCAGGAATGGGTAACGGCTGCAACAAACCAGCTGGCCTCTGGCGCTCTGCCTTGACCTGCTGGCAAACTAGGCATCTCGAGATGAAATGCGATACATCCCTCTTCATTCCGTGCCACCAAAGATGTTCCCGCAAGTCACGGTACATCTTGTTAGCACCAGGGTGAATAGAATATCTCGATCGATGCGCCTTCTGCAAGACTGTCTCTACTAGCTCTCCCTTCGGCACGTACAGTCGGCTGCCATGTCTCAAGGATCCATTCTCTGCTATCATGAAGTCATCCAGCAATCCTGCTAATGCCTGGGCTCGAAGTCTGCAAAGGCTCTCATCTGTAGACTGTGCCTCCCTGATCTGCTCCATCAAATCTGACTGAATGTCAAACGCCATCATCTGTATCACTGATCCCGGCCGAACTAGCTCGATGCCGAGCTTCTCCAGATCCTCCCGTAAATGCCGATCAATTATCAGGTACCATGCCATCGGATGCCTGCTCAGCGCATCCGTCGCCACATTTGCCTTCCCGGGGTGATACTATAAATCGATGTCGAAGTCTTTCATCAACTCCAACCATCGTCTTTGCCTCATGTTCAGCTCTTTCTGCGTGAACACATACTTCAAGCTTTTATGGTCAGTAAAGATCTCCACACGCTCTCCGTATAAGTAATGTTTCCATAACTTGGGTGCAAAGATCACCGCAGCTAACTCTAGGTAGGATAATTCCTCTCATTAGTCTGCAATTGCCTAGATGCATAAGCAATCACTTTTCCATGCTGCTGTAGGACACATCCTTGCCCTTTCCCAGAAGCATCACTGTAAATGGTGAAACCTCCAGAACCTGAAGGTAAAGTCAGAACTGGAGCGGTCGTCAGCCTCCTCTTCAGCTCCTCAAACGCTGCCTGGCAGTCCTCTGACCAGATGTACTCTGCGTCCTTCCGTGTCAGCTTCGTCATGGGTTCAGCTATCCTAGCAAAGTCCTGGACGAACTTTCTATAATAGCCTGCTAAACCCAGAAAGCTCCTGATCTCTGAAACTGACGTCGGAGCCTTCCACGTCTCAACTGCAGCAATCTTTCTGGGGTCCACCGAGATTCCATCTCCAGTGACTACTTGGCCGAGAAACTCCACTCGGTCTAAAAAGAACTCGCACTTCGACAATTTGGCAAACAATCTCTCCCGCCTCAGAATCTCTAAAACTATCCGTAAGTGCTCCGCATGCTCCTCCGACGTCTTCGAGTATATCAGGATATCGTCGATAAACACTACGACGAACTTATCCAGATACTGGTGAAATGTCTTATTCATCAAGTTCATAAAGACAGCTGGCGTATTTGTTAGACCAAATGGCATCACCAGAAACTCGTACCGCCCGTACTTCGTATTGAACGCCGTCTTCTGGATGTCTGCTGCCCTAACCTTTACCTGGTGGTACCCGGATCTCAAGTCTATCCTGAAAAATACTTTTGCCCCACTCAACTGGTCGAACAAATCATCTATCCTGGGCAGAGGATATTTGTTCTTGATGGTGATGGCATTCAAGGCCCGGTAGTCAATACACAATCGGACCGTACCATCCTTCTTAGGCACAAAGAGCACTGGTGCTCCCCATAGAGAAGCACTGGATCGAATACAATCCTTTTTCAACAGGTCATCAATATGCTCTTTCATCTCTATTGCCTCATTGGGATTCACTCTATAGCAAGCTCGGGATACTGGAGATGAACCCGGCACTAAATCTATGGTGAACTCCACATCTCTGTCAGGCGAAAGCCCAGGAAGATCCTCTGGGAATACATCCATAAACTCCCTGATGATAGCGTATGGCGGTGCTACATCCCCAACTGTCGCACAACAGTTCGGCTCTAGGCTGATCTCCGGCCCTGTCCTCCTGACACTGAATGGTACTGTACCTGGGGGACTGAACAAAATACTACCCTCATGACAGTCTATAGATGCATGGGCATAGCTAAGCCAGTCCATCCCCAATATGATATCATAACCGGGGAGTGGCATCACAAAGAATCGTCCCCTGAACTCTCTCCCAGCTATAAAAATAGAACATCTATAGATAGATCTAATAGGCACTGGTCCTCCTTCCGTCATCACTCTACTAATCTCCGCAGTAGGTGTAGCTACTAGATGATATTTATGTATAAACTCTAATGATAGGAAGCTATGAGATGCACCAGAATCCAACAAACATACAGCTAGAAAATTATACAAATAAATATGACATGTGATGACGTCGGCTAAGTAATCCGGCTCCGAAACCTGCTCCGGCTCCGGCTCGAGGGCTAGGCTATAAACCTTATCCTGAGGTCCCTTCTGCTGCTGCAGATGCTGTCCAAACCTCTGCTACTGAGTAGGAAGCGGTCCTCTAGGTCCCTTGGCTGCTGGATAGTTCAGAAGCTGATGGGTGGCAGACCCACAAACTAAATACTGCCCCAATCTCTTCCTGCAAATGGACCTGTCATGCTTTGGTCTTCCGCAGAAAGAACATATAGCTCCTCGCTGCTGCTACTGCTGGTGTCGGGGTCACGGGGCTTTAACTGGCGGGGTCGAGTGATGTAATGTAGGAGGATGGTAAGTCTGCTGGGGCGGCGTCGGTGCTCTCTGCTAGAAAGCCTGACGTTAGATGGTCCTTCATGATGTACAGAAGCCGGCCTCTTGCTAGACAGAAGATGCTCCTCGATGCTCCGGGCCAACTCTAGGCTCTGGTAGTAGTCAGTCGTACCGTTCGCCACTATAAGAATGCCGATGTCTGGAACTAGACCATGGCAAAATCTACGGGTCATCTCCTCTGGATCTGCAACCAGACTAGGAGCGAAATGGCTCACGCGACTAAACTCTGCCGCATACTCATCAACAGAACGGTTCCCCTGCTAGATGTTCTGGAATCGTAGCTCCATAGCTACTCTAGCAGTGGTCGAGAAGGATTTCTTCTTGAATTGGGTCTTCAACTGGTCCTAAGTGGCTCTCCCTCTCGCAAATAATGGCTCATTCCGGAACCAGACTCCTGCCAAGTCTATCAGCAGAAATCCTGCTGCCTCGACCTGGAGGTCACCCGGCATCCTGACTCCTAGGAGCTTCCTCTCTACCGAATCTCGCCAGTCATCTGCTACTACAATGCCCTCAGTCCCTGAGAACTCCTTGGGATTCAGACCCATGAAGTCCTTGATCGTCCCCGCTCTCTCCCGTGGCTCTACATGTGGTGGGACCACGTGATGTTCCTCAGAGCGCTCTATGCTCTGGCAGAGTAGGACAGTCTGCTCCTGGTGGTTTGTTAGGAACCCCTGGATCATAGTGAGCAGCTGGTTTCCGTCGAGTGTGACGGAAGCCTGGGTAGGTATGATGATAGGGGGTGGTAGAAGTATCGGGGCCTGCTGGGACTGGGATGTGGGAGGTGGTGGAGGCATCTGGGTCTGTGGATCTGTGGAGTGGAGGAGTATGGTAGGTGGAGGTGGGGGTGTATCAGTCAACTGGTCAGCTGACTGGATAGGGAGTGCACCATTCTCAGGTGTAACATACTGGGACGAATGTAACACCCAGTTTCTAAAATGAGGGTAATTTTGAAATTTTATATTTTAATTTATTTAATTATGATATTTAAATGAAAATATGATTTTTGGTAATTTTAATCATTTTAAAACAATTTTAAATTATGACTTATGATTTTGGTATCTGACGAGTGTAATCTTAGAGCCTAGTCATGTGATTAGGATGTTTGACTAGTACATTCTAGCCTAGAGGGTATTTTGTGCATTTTAGGATTTATTTGAATTTATTATGATTTATGGGAATTTTTAGAATTTATTTTGGAATTGTTTGGATGAGGGTTGACTAGGTTGACTTTGACTAGCAATGACCATGGTAGACTAACCTAGGAGCTAACCCTAGTTGAGTTTGGTCTTGATTAGGTCGTGCCACCCTAGTTAGACTATAGTTGACTAAAAGTATGGTTATTTGACTTAAGTAGAGTTTTAAGTCATAAGCCATGACTTGTGTTTAACCAATAAATCAATAGTTAGCCAAATAGGCCCAAAGCCCATTAGTCAAGTGCCCAAACCCTAACCCAAACATTTTTGTCCAGCCAACCTAGGGATTCCCCCACTATATAATCCCTCATAAAACCTAGGGCTAGCCTCTTCTTTAGGAATTTCTTTCAAGTGAAGAAAGAGGTGAGTCTCCATGTTCAAAAATCTCTAGAAAATCTATTTTTCCTCCTTTTTAATCCAAACAAATTGCATTGGGTTCTAAATTCTTCCTACTTTCTGTTGGCTATGAGTATTCTCAGATTTGGGAAGATTTGGAGGAGTTTCACCATTGAGAAGGACCTCACTCATTTGAGCTTTTGAGGATTTGTGATACATAGAGGTAACTCTCTACCTTCACCATGGAATTCTGATTTAATTGCATGTATAGGGAGCCCTAAACCTAACCTAACTATAGGAATAGGAATCCCTAAGTTTTTGTGTCGATTTGTGTCCTAACAGGACACGTATCAGTGTCCTGAGCTAGGTGTTTGTGGTAATGCCACAGTGACTCTTTTTGTGATATTTTCAAATTGTTTTTGAATGGAAAATTGTGTTTTGATGTCGCTTATCCATTTTTGTAACTCTGAGTTGATTTTGTGGTTGTGTCGTGTCGGTAGGACACTCGTGCACACGCCCTCGTGCACACGCGTGCGGGCTACAGTAATCCCCTGCCTATCGGGCTCTATTTTGGACACGACACGAATTGCCTCGACACGAAACTTTGGGGGAATGTTGGGGCACTATCTGTCATCCCTCTCCCCAAATTTCACTAAGTTTCGTGGTCGGGTTAGGAAGAAATCTGCAGTGCACTAATTTTATACTGACTGCGCACATCCCAATTTCGTGCACTGATACGGCTTGGTAAGTCGGACACGATGACACGTGGATATGATTCAGGGTGCTAGGTACTTAGCCCTACCTTAGGCGCACCCCCTTGCACGAGCACGAGATCTAGTTCGTGTCGTGTCGTGTCCTAGACTTGTACGAACACGTGCACGACGATTGTTTCAGCCTGTGCACTGTTTTGTGTTTTAGGTGACTGGACATGTTTGTGTCCACTTTGGTGGACACAAACACATCGTATGACACGTACACGATGTGTATTAATGTTACCAACCAATAGTTTATTAGTTTAACTTGATTTTGATTGTTAAATCTCAATTCCTTTTTTTCCTGAAACCTGTGTATCTGATATTCACTGTTTTGTTCCAGATTTTCAAATCCAACTTTGGCAGCCTTTTTAACCTAATTTACACTGCTGATTGCATGTTATTAAACCCCTAATATGTTCTCCTATGTATTATCTAGTAGTGTGTCAAATTTGGGTTTGTTTTGATGTGTTATGGGCTCAAATTCTGGGATTTAGTGAAGAGACTGAAAATGAGTTAAATTGGACTGTTAAAGTGATGTTTGGGTTTCTTATTAAACTGATTTTTATGTTCCTTCAATATGGAACTGAGAATGAAGCCTATGGGCTGAAAACGGGCATATGTATTAACTGTTAAGTGATATTATGAACTGAGTTTTGAATGTTCATTTACCCTTTACCTGATCAATGTATCATTTCACTGTTTAACTGAAATTTCCTTAATCAAAATCTGAGTTTTCAAGAGGGACTGAACTGGGCATATTTTTAGGACTGTGGTAACATTTTCTGAGTTCCTTTTGAACTGATTTTTGGGGTTTGTTAACTGTTTATGAACAGGAATAAATGATAACAGTTTTGAAGTGATATGGTGAACTGATGTGGGATTGTTGGTATGTTTTTGAGTTCAATCTGAGATTTAAGGGTAGGACAGAAAACTGGAAGTTTGACTGTTTTGAACTGTTTGGGGAATTCCTTCTTTTAACTGAGTAGAGGTTGTTTAAATTCAGTTTCATTCCAATGCATAGCCCACTTACAGTTAGCCTAGTGTAGCCTAGGTTTCATGTTACACTACCACACATAAACACACTCACATGCATGTATAACTCACCCTAACACTCTACCATATCACCAACACATATGTCTCACTACCACACACCCATGTACTCTCAAGTTACATACACAACCCTCATGTTCACCCACACACATGTTCACTCTTGCCTCACATGTTTCACTAACACTCTCTCTCACTTGTGACACACACACATTCATCTTGGACACATAATTAGGCACCCCTCTCTATTTCTCTATGTATAAATACATGTAAATACATATGTATGTATGCTATATGAATGTATGTAAATATGTATATATATGATAATGATATATTGATATTGATATTGATATTGATATTGATATATGATATTGATATATTGATATTGATATTGATATTGATATATTGATATTGATATATGATATTGATATATGATATTGATATTGATATATGGTTTGGCATAGGCTTGGTATAGGCTAGACTTGGTTGAGTCTAGATTGGACTAAATAGACTAGTTTAGACTTGATGAGCCTAGATTAACTTGTTTAGACCTAGTTTGGCTAGTTTAAACTCGTTTGACCTAGTTTGGCTTAATTAGACTAGAATTGACCTAGTTTGACTGTTAGGGTTGACTGGAGTTGACCAAAGGTTGACTTTAGCCTAGATTGACCCCAAACTTCATGTAGATGCATTGTAGCAGTCTATTTTCTTATTTTAGACTTGTTGTGACTTGTGCTGTTCTGATTAGGAGCCAAACACCACTCCTTGGACAGTACGTTTCATTTTGGACACTCAGATACAGGCGAGTACATTCTCTGATCATTTCATATCCTGTTTAGAATTATTTTCCTGCTTTAAATTACTTTACTTGATACTGTCACGTTGGTCACACGGATTGGTACTATATGGATCTTTTCATGAGATGTTATCCCCCTCGGGAGCATCGGATACAGCATGTTTTATGCGTTTCACGAATCATCACGTATCTCTATGCTTCCTCTGATTCACGAACCGCCTGTGACACATGTACTCTCATGTTCACAAAGCCCCCCATGAATCACCTTCACGTACCACTCATTTTATGAGCCATATGAAGTTTCACGAACCTTAACATAACTTGAACGGATCCTTATGTATTGATTGGGGTTGGGGGAGTAGAAATAGACATGTGAATATTATCCAAGTAGCTGTAGTCATGAATCACCCTCTTAGCTGTAGTCATGAACCTCCTATCCATTCACATGTTTATATTTTACTCTGACTCACTAGTCACTATTAGCTCTCTACTTATAGTAGATATTTCCATTACAGTTTTTATCTCTCTATTTATATACTGCATTTCTTCAGTATCTATATCTTACTTTACTGCATGATCATATTTTCTAACCTGCTATGATATGTTGAGATGTACTGTACTCGTTCCTGTCCTGACTGGACCTGTTGAAAATATTACAGATGATGAGGAGGAGGCCCTATGTACCACCTATTACGAAGCAGGATTAGACGACACCTGCGACCTGGTTCCTCTGGAGGACCCTGCTGCAGCACAGGATGCTACTCCCAGAGTCTAGACTAGATAGCTAGGCTTTAGTTTTTCTTTCAGTATTGTATTATTTGATTTTCAGTTGTTCTTCTGAGATGTTGTTATATTTAGGGATATGTATTGAGCTGGATGTTCTTGAGTTGTTATCTTAGACACTTAGACTTTCTCTCTCTTATTTGTATTATATTGTGCTTTTGATCTCTCTATCTACCTTTACTATTCTGTATCTGCCTTAGATGTGATTGAGACTGTTCTGTTATGTCACCTCCATTCGGAGTGTATATACTGTACAGGTACCTTTTATTGTTAGATGATTGACCTAGGACAGCGTTCTACCGCCGACACTGCAGCGTAGGCTGGGCGTTGTAACGTTCTCGTACCCTCACAGTGGGTGCGGGTCGTGACACATTTTTAGTGGTGGCCCATGCAGGTCTAGACTAGAAGTGTAGTGGTACTCGAACTAGAGTATCACTGCAGCCTGCAGTAGGATTAGGATATTTTTTGAAGGTACTCAATCACAAATAGGAAAAACTCTTATTCAGATTCCGTATATCTACATTTTGCCGCTTATTGTCTTCCTTGAATTTAAACTGTCCTCCTTTGGTATTTCGACTCATTCTCAGCAATTGTTTCCTTTTGATCTGTGTCTCCAGGATGGTTGAGACGCGATCGCATCGCCAGGGCCAGGGGGACGTCGATGAGAGGTCTGCCACCTCTCATGCTCAGCAGTCAGCCCCTGGTGCCGCAGCCCCAGTCATGCCAGCTGGGGTAGGCGTTTCAGCAGCTTTTGGAGGAGCCCCACCAGCAGTGAGGCATGAGCCGAGTCCGGTGATTCCGGATGTACTTCTTCAGCAGCAGCAGCCACCTGCAGGGACGATTGACGCCGTTCAGCTGTTAGCCTTCTTCCGGCAGTACATGGAGGGTCAGCAGACCCAGCAGCAGGGCCAGACAGCAGAGCTCACACGAGGCATTGAGCTGGCAATGACTGCGGTAGAGAGAGTCATAGCTCAGCCAGCGGCAGCCCCGCAGCCTTACTAGCCACGGGAGAAGGGCATCCAAGATTTCCAGAAGATGCACCCGAGAGACTTCCGAGGGACAGAGGGGATCTTGTATGCCGATGAGTGGATCGAGCATATGGAGGAGATTTTCAGGTTGGCTGAGATCCCGACGAGGCTCCAGATAGAGGCAGCGGCCAGCATGATGCAGGATCTGGCCCGTACATGGTACCAGACCGACCCGAGGGTCGGTACAGCATGACAGACTTGGGCAGCATTCAAGAAGCTGTTCAAGGAGAAGTTCTTTCCAGACGCAGCGTTGGGAGCCCTCGAGACCCAGTTCGAGGCCCTAGTCCAAGGGAACCAGTCTGTGGAGGAGTACGCAGGAGAGTTCTGCCGCCTGAGCAGATTTATGGATGACTTGTCAGAGACGACGAAGGCCCGGAGGTTCGGGAAGGGCTTGGTAAAGGAGGTCAAGTCCTATACCAAGAATGCCCGTAGCACTACATTTGAGGAGATCCTGGTGGACGCTTTAGCTGCAGAGGATGATCTTGAGCTTAGGCTCAAGAGGGGGCGAGACTCCCAGGGAGGCAGCAGTATCGGAGGACTAGCCAAGAGGCCGCACGTTCAGCATCAGTTTCAGCCGCAGTTCCAGGGTCACGGCCATCAGCAGGGACAGCAGCAGCCCAGACAGCATCAGGCACCCAGACAGCAGACAGTCAGTTGCCCCTACTGCAAGAAGCCGGGGCATGGATGCGGTGAGTGCAGGAGTAGGCTGGGCAGGTGCCTACTATGTGGAGCAGCGGACCACCAACTGAGGGAGTGTTCCCAGTACATAGGCACAGCACCAGGAAGAGGAGCCAAGGCTCCGGTAGGACAGCATCGGGGACCGTTACCGATGCAGCAACAGAGATTTGTGCAGTATCAGCATCAGGCTGGTGGAGGCCAGCAGGGGCGAGCTTACGCCATGACAGTCGAGGATGCTCAGGCAGTGGGAGAGGTGCTTACAGGTTCTGTTCTTTTCGATTCCATTCCCACCTTGCCTCATTATATCTATCTTGAAATTCAATTCCATCTGTTCTTATCTGCTTTCTTATCTGTTGATAAGTTTTGATCTGGCATTTCTTTTCGATTTGGGTTTCTTCTGAGATGAATCATATGGGCTAGGTCACCCAGTTATGGAATCTAGAATCTTCGGTAGTCGTGTTTAGCTGGCATAGTGAGGACATATAGTCAGATTTAGGACGTATTTCTCGGGTGTGGGAATTTAAGGTTTTCGCTGCCAAGCATACGGCAATGCGAAAATTTTAAATACCATAATTCTAGAGGTATGTGCCTTAGTCGAGGACTCTGTGATTATCGTAGCCTTGCTCACTAGCATGACGAAGATTCTGAGTATCATGATTTTGGACAGACGCATATGATTATCTGACGGTATGTTTGAGACTCTGATTGTGGGGCGTTTGACCTAGAAGACTACTATCATTTTAATTTCGAGGACGAAATTTTTCTAAGGAGGGTAGACTTGTAACACCCAGTTTCTAAAATAAGGGTAATTTTGAAATTTTATATTTTAATTTATTTAATTATGATATTTAAATGATAATATGATTTTTGGTAATTTTTAATCATTTTAAAACTGTTTTAAATTATAACTTATGATTTTGGTGTTTGACTAGTATAATCTTAGAGCCTAGTCATGTGATTAGGATGTTTGACTAGTACATTCTAGCCTAGAGGGTATTTTGGGCATTTTAGGATTTATTTGAATTTATTATGATTTATGGGAATTTTTAGAATTTATTTTGGAATTGTTTGGATGAGGGTTGACTAGGTTGACTTTGACTAGCAATGACCATGATAGACTAACCTAGGAGCTAACCCTAGTTGAGTTTGGTCTTGATTAGGTCATGCAACCCTAGTTAGACTATAGTTGACTAAAAGTATGGTTATTTGACTTAAGTAGAGTTTTATGTCATAAGCCATGACTTGTGTTTAACCAATAAATCAATAGTTAGCCAAATAGGCCCAAAGCCCATTAGTCAAGTGCCCAAACCCTAACCCAAACATTTTTGTCCAGCCAACCTAGGGATTCCTCCACTATATAATCCCTCCTAAAACCTAGGGCTAGCCTCTTCTTTAGGAATTTCTTTCAAGTGAAGAAAGAGGTGAGTCTCCATGTTCAAAAATCTCTAGAAAATCTATTTCTCCTCCTTTCTAATCCAAACAAATTGCATTGGGTTCTAAATTCTTCCTACTTTCTGTTGGCTATGAGTATTCTCAGATTTAGGAAGATTTGGAGGAGTTTCACCATTGGAAAGGACCTCACTCATTTGAGCTTTTGAGGATTTATGATACATAGAGGTAACTCTCTACCTTCACCATGGAATTCTGATTTAATTGCATGTATAGGGAGCCCTAGACCTAACCTAACTATAAGAATAGGAATCCCTAAGTTTTTGTGTCGATTCGTGTCCTAACAGGACACGTATCAGTGTCCTGAGCTAGGTGTTTGTGGTAATGCCACAGTGACTCTTTTTATGATATTTTTAAATTGTTTTTGAATGGAAAATCATGTTTTGATGTCGCTTATCCATTTCTGTAACTCTGAGTTGATTTTGTGGTTGTGTCGTGTCGGAAGGACACTCGTGCACACGCCCTCCTGCAGACGCGCGCGCGGGCTACAGTAATCCCCTGCCTATCGGGCTCTATTATGGACACGACACGAATTGCCTCGACACCAAACTTTGGGGGAATGTTGGGGCACTATTTGTCATCCCTCTCCCCAAATTTTACTAAGTTTCGTGGTCGGGTTAGAGAGAAATCCGCAGTGCACTGATTTTACACTGACTGCGTACAACCCAATTTCGTGCACTGATACGGCTTGGTAAGTCGGACACGACGACACGTAGGTGCGATTCAGGGTGCTAGGTACTTAGCCCTACCCTAGTCGCACCCCCTTGCACGAGCACGAGATCTAGTTCGTGTCGTGTCGTGTCCTAGACTTGCACGAACACGTGCACGACGATTGTTTTAGCCTGTGTACTGTTTTGTGTTTTAGGTGACTGGACACGTTTGTGTCCACTTTGGTGGACACAAACACATCGTATGACACGTACATGATGTGTATTAATGTTACCAAACATTAGTTCATTAGTTTAACTTGATTTTGATTGTTAAATCTCAAATTCCTTTTTTTCCTGAAACCTGTGTATCTGATATTCACTGTTTTGTCCCAGATTTTCAAATCCAACTTTGGCAGCCTTTTTAACCTAATTTACACTGCTAATTGCATGTTATTAAACCCCTAATATGTTCTCCTATGTATTATCTAGTAGTGTGTCAAATTTGGGTTTGTTTTGATGTGTTATGGGCTCAAATTCTGGGATTTAGTGAAGAGACTGAAACTGAGTTAAATTGGACTGTTAAAGTGATGTTTGGGTTTCTTATTAAACTGATTTTTATGTTCCTTCAATATGGAACTGAGAATGAAGCCTATGGGCTGAAAACTGGCATATGTATTAACTGTTAAGTGATATTATGAACTGAGTTTTGAATGTTCATTTACCCTTTACTTGAGAATGTATCATTTCACACTTTAACTGAAATTTCCTTAATCAAAATCTGAGTTTTCAAGAGGGACTGAACTGGGCATATTATTAGGACTGTGGTAACATTTTCTGAGTTCCTTTTGAACTGATTTTTGGGGTTTGTTAACTGTTTGTGAACAGGAATAAATGATAACTATTTTGAAGTGATATGGTGAACTGATGTGGGATTGTTGGTGTGTTTTTGAGTTCAATATGAGATTTAAGGGTAGGACAGAAAACTGGAAGTTTGACTATTTTGAACTGTTTGGGGAATTCCTTCTTTTAACTGAGTAGAGGTTGTTTAAATTCAGTTTCATTCCAATGCATAGCCCACTCACAGTTAGCCTAGTGTAGCCTAGGTTTCATGTTACACTACCACACATAAACACACTCACATGCATGTATCACTCACCCTAACACTCTACCATATCACCAACACATATGTCTTACTACCACACACCCATGTACTCTCAAGTTACATACACAACCCTCATGTTCACCCACACACATGTTCACTCTTGCCTCACATGTTTCACTAACACTCTCTCTCACTTGTGACACACACACATTCATCTTGGACACATAATTAGGCACCCCTCTCTATTTCTCTATGTATAAATACATGTAAATACATATGTATATATGCTATATGAATGTATGTAAATATGTATATATATGATAATGAAATATTGATATTGATATTGATATTGATATTGATATTGATATTGATATATGATATTGATATATTGATATTGATATTGATATTAATATATTGATATTGATATATGATATTGATATATGATATTGATATTGATATTGATATATGGTTTGGCATAGGCTTGGTATAGGCTAGACTTGGTTGAGTCTAGATTGGACTAAATAGACTAGTTTAGACTTGATGAGCCTAGATTAACTTGTTTAGACCTAGTTTGGCTAGTTTAAACTCGTTTGACCTAGTTTGGCTTAATTAGACTAGAATTGACCTAGTTTGACTGTTAGGGTTGACTGGAGTTGACCAAAGGTTGACTTTAGCCTAGATTGACCCCAAACTTCATGTAGATGCATTGTAGCAGTCTATTTTCTTATTTTAGACTTGTTGTGACTTGTGCTATTCTGATTAGGAGCCAGACACCACTCCTTGGACAGTACGTTTCATTTTGGACACTCAGATACAGGCGAGTACATTCTCTGATCATTTTATATCCTGTTTAGAATTATTTTCCTGCTTTAAATTACTTTACTTGATACTGTCACGTTGGTCACACGGATTGGTACTATATGGATCTTTTCATGAGATGTTATCCCCTCGGGAGCATCGGATACAGCATGTTTTGTGCGTTTCACGAATCATCACGTATCTCTATGCTTCCTCTGATTCACGAACCGCCTGTGACACATATACTCTCATGTTCACAGAGCCCCCATGAATCACCTTCACGTACCACTCATTTTATGAGCCATGTGAAGTTTCACGAACCTTAACATAACTTGAACGGATCCTTGTGTATTGATTGGGGTTGGGGAAGTAGAAATAGACATGTGAATATTATCCAAGTAGCTGTAGTCATGAATCACTCTCTTAGCTGTAGTCATGAACCTCCTATGCCATTCACATGTTTATATTTTACTCTGACTCACTAGTCACTATTAGCTCTCTACTTATAGTAGATATTTCTATTACAGTTTTTCTCTCTCTATTTACATACTGTATTTCTTCAGTATCTATATCTTACTTTACTGCATGATCATATTTTCTAACCTGCTATGATATGTTGAGATGTACTGTACTCGCTCCTGTCCTGACTGGACCTGTTGAAAATATTACAGAGGATGAGGAGGAGGCCCTATGTACCACCTATTACGGAGCAAGATTAGACGACACCTGCGACCTGGTTCCTCTGGAGGACCCAGCTGCAGCACAGGATGCTACTCCCAGAGTCTAGACTAGATAGCTAGGCTTTAGTTTTTCTTTCAGTATTGTGTTATTTGATTTTCAGTTGTTCTTCTGAGATCTTGTTATATTTAGGGATGTGTATTGAGCTGGATGTTCTTGAGTTGTTATCTTAGACACTTAGACTTTCTCCCTCTTATTTGTATTACATTGTGCTTTTGATCTCTCTATCTACCTTTACTATTCTGTATCTGCCTTAGATGTGATTGAGACTGTTCTGTTATATCACCTCCATTCGGAGTGTATATACTGTACAGGTACCTTTCATTGTTAGATGATTGACCTAGGACAGCGTTCTACCGCCGACACTGCGGCGTAGGCTGGGCGTTGTAACGTTCTCGTACCCTCACAGTGGGTGTGGGTCGTGACAACGAACGAGTAAGCACCATCTAATAAAAATAAAATGGACTTATAAGGACTTGTTAAAGTAAGCAATCATAGGCAAGAAAATCTAATTATAATAGCAAACATGTGACGTATTTCCTATGTTGCAATCCTAGCATTCCTCAAGGTGTTCTAAGCGTCATTCCTAATGTTGTCTAATTACTTTAAGTTCCTAATTGCAGGCATGCTTGGCACAATAACGTAACCAAACAATTAGTCAGGACCTGCATGGGCCACCACTAAAAAACATGTCACGACCCGCTACCCAAATTGTTGGGCCAGGCCGAGTCATGCCCAGCCTACGTTTGATATAAACGTAGTAAGCTATTCTAAAGACAACAGGATAAGACTAAATGTGCTAACAGTTCTATCAGCGAATAAAAATCATAAATGCTCCTAACACAAAAGTCGTCGTATATAGTAAAATGTCCAAGTACAAGTGAACTGAAATGTAAAACTGGATACAAGTCCAGTTACAAAATATATAGTCTAATACATGACTACTCTCAAAAAGACTAAAAATACAAAAGACAACTAGGCGAGGTTCCCCGGAGGAACATCCTCGTAAAGCAAAGCCGGGTCCTCGGCAATAACTCCATAATAGGTGTCGCAGAGTAACTCCTCCTCAGTAAGGATACCTACAACGTTATCCTGTCAGGACGGAAGCAAGTACTGAATCTAGCAAACTAGCATATAAAACATGTAAATGAACATAAGAGGAAATAACTGGAAACATGGCATCACACAATCTATCATGGCAAGGATACATATGTCATAGAGACAGATGTATATGTAATGTTTAAAACTGTAGTAAGTACGTGATCGGTCAATAGATATACAATGTACTCTGGTACATATAAATAAAATGTACATACGTACAAGTCAACAGGCATAGGTGTACAACCGTACAGAAATGCGGGATAATGGCCTACGACAAGGTATGCATATAAAATGCGACCTCGCTCGCTACTATAGGGGGGTCATGATCACGTACTCTACCATCAGTTTCCCTATAACCCATATCCTAATCATGTGAGAGATACAAAAAGACTGTTCTAAGCATGGTAGAAATGGAAAGTACAACATGTGATATTTTAACTTGCTACCCCAAGGATCAGCATTTAACATGGTTGGTAAATTGCAGTTCATTATGTAACAGTATGTAAAGTTTGTAGAAAGTACTTGCCTCTAGCAAAGCAAAACAAGCTGCGATAAGAGTTCTATAGATGTCCGGTAACTCGTCACTGTAGAAATAAATACAATAACTTAGTTTTTACACTAAGCTAAATGCTAAGACAATAATTGGTGAAACACGACTTGTGACTGGGCACCTAGCCAAAATGATAATTTTAGCTTAGGAGACCCATGTGGGGTGACACACTACTTTAACTAACTTTCTAGGATCTTTACACTAGTGAGGGGTGAGGTTCAACACGGCTAAAACACAAAAAGCTACAAGTCGAAATTAATCAATAAATAAATCAAATGACCATTTTGTTCTAACAATTTTTGAGATAGACAAAAAGCTTAATTTTACTTAAAGTAAAGTACCAAAATGATCCTAGTTAATCATAGAAATTTATTATAATTTTTCTGGAATTTATTAACCAATACAAATATTTTATAAAAATCAGTTTTTCTAAGTATACAGAAAATGAGTTTTGGTTCCATAAGCCAAACTAGTGGCAAAACTGTAATTTAAATACTACAAAAATTATCCTAAATTAGCTAAATTAACATGGTATCTAAATATTATTTTCCCAGAATTTTAACAGTACTTTAAGTATTTTTAGAAATCCAAAAACAACATTGCACACAATTAAAATTAAATAATTTATTATCTGCGTATTTTGTCCATGTATATAATTTGAACCAAAGTTCAAATACAGGACCCAAGGCCATGAATCAAGTCCAATATGACTTGTACAGGTCTTGAATGTGTGAGAACACATTTGGGCCCAAAAACCAATGCTAGGCTTGGACACCAAATGGTTGCAGTAATTTAAATACACTAAAATACAATTTGGTAAAAAGTGCAAAATAAATATTAATATTTTAATAAGGCAAAATTATGCATAGTGAAAATATACATACATATGTTTTAAAAGTACATATATATATATATATATATATATATATATATATATATTTTTTTTATATATATATATATATATATATATAAGGAAAATACTTAATTTATAAAGTATATATATATACATATACAAATATTGTATACATATAGGTATATTAATATATATATAGTAATATATACACATGGAAATATATATATATATATATATATATATATATATATATATATATA
This sequence comes from Iris pallida, assembly GCA_029216955.1. Lineage (NCBI taxonomy): Eukaryota > Viridiplantae > Streptophyta > Magnoliopsida > Asparagales > Iridaceae > Iris > Iris pallida. The sequence continues at coordinate 13,678,953 of JANAVB010016400.1, forward strand.
TGTATATAAACACAAATAAATATATATATAAAAGTTTACTAATTATAAAATTATATATACATATATAATATACTGTAAAAAAAAATACAGTACATAAAATATATATATACTAATATATATATATATATATATACATATATATATAAATATATATATAGAAAAAGAAAAAGGAAAAGAAAAGGACAAACGACACGAAAACAAACTGACACGTACGTGTCGGACTTCTCAGAGGAGTTTCCCACGTGTCCTGGCGAGGCTCCTACGTGAAATCGAGACACAAACGACACGAAAACAAACTGACACGTACGTGTCGGACTTCTCAGAGGAGTTTCGAGGGTGCTCAATGGCGGCTGAGGCGACGTCGCGGTGGCGCTCGGGTGGCGCTGGGCTCGGCTTGGTGCGGCGCGTCGAATGGTGGTGGTGGATGAGGGTGTTTGTCGCTGTGGGGGTTACGTAGGGGATCGCCGGAGTTAGGGTTAGGGTTTGGCTCGTCGGGGAAGAAAGGGGGGTTGGGGTGGTCGTGGGAAGAATTTAGGGTTAGGATTTGGTTCGGAGAGAGAAGGGGTGTTTTTATAGAAGACTTAGGTCGGTCGGGGGGCTGTGCGCTGGCCGAAAAACGCGGGTCGCCGTCGGCGTGGTAGTCGTCGGGGGTGGATGAGCCCGATCGTGGAGGGGGGGGTAGGGTTTACACTTAGGTCCCTGGTAGTTTAGGATTTACAATTAGGTCCAAAACTTAAGTAATGCAAATACTAATTTGCACAAACAAAACATAATTTGCAAACTGCTTATATTAACAATTTAACAAATTACATAATGATATTAAAACAATTCTAATAATTACAAAATGATATTAAAACATTTAAATAAATTGCAAAATGATATATTAGTATCAAAAACTCATTTAAAATTATTTAAAAATTCTAGAAAAATTCCTAAAGATCTAATTAATTATTTTAAGATTAAAAATGACATTAAAAATTAATAAACACTAATTAAATAAAATTTTGAAAAATAGGGGCTTACACGACCTTAGAGGATTTGGGAGCCATGACCGACGATCGGAGAAAGAAAATGAGGGAAGAAAAGCGAGGCAGCAATAATTGGAACGAAAGAGGAAGCAAATAAATCCCTCCGAGTGAACCCATCCTTATTTATAAACAAGAGCAAAACGTTTCGGTTCCCGTGCGTACACGAGGACCGACCCAACGGTTACCGAGGCAAGCCGCCTAAAATAAAGGCCAAACCCCTGGGATCCCGCACCAAAAAGTAGCCTTTAAGACTGACAGCAAATCAACAGCACTTTTAATGCAAAAGATTGCCATACGTGGCAATAATGACGTGGCAAAGAGCTCATGCGGCTCGAAAGTTCTTGCGGCTGAAACTTCCATGCAGTCAAGACATCTATGCGGCTAAGAGCTTCCACACGACCATGCTTCTTATTCAAAGTATTTCAATTTTGCAAATTAAAAACTTTGAAGGGGGTCTTGTAGAAGCATGGAAAATAATAAAAAAAGAGCCATGCGGCCTGAGACGTCCAAGAAGTAAAGAGGCACTGTACTGCATTAATTGCTTGGACGGCTGACCACTCTGACGAAGCGACAGGCCTGACATAAAGAGGCAATTATGACTCTGTCATAATGACAGAATCCTAGGAAATCAAAGAAAATCTCTGACACAACCACCCCCCCGAGATCCAGAAAACGCCACGCAGCTGAGACACGTGGACAGCCATATGCGGCTCGAGTGGAGACCCCCTATGCGGCTTAAGCTGAAGTTGTTCTATGCGGCCCAAATCGAGACAGTCCTATACGGCTCAAGCAGACGCAACCCTATGCGGCTCACAAGGATCATCTCCATACGGCTCACTACCCATTATATGGTCCAGATTATCATGTGGTTCGAAGATTTGGTGTCCACTCCCCAAGCTGTCCTAACACGTGGCCAGGTTTATGCGGCTCAAACGTTATGCGGCCCAATCCTTATGCAGCTCAGGGACTCCCAGGACACGCGTCATAAATCCAATCAATTTCCCTGATTTACCGTAATCAAAAGATTGGGTCAAATCCTAATAATCTGGGACACGTGGCAGGAGAATGAATTAAATTTATTCATTCATATTCGCAGACATCAGCAAATCATCATCGTGGAGATTTATTCTAATCAGCATTAATTACTGATAGAATTTGGTGCAATCTACACTAAATGGCCCAGATCCATTACACTCCAAATTAATGGCCCAGATTGATCGATCAACAGGCCGCCGCCACTTTGAGGGGCAATCATTGTGAACCCTAATGAGGTCCCCCCATTCTTATAAATAGCAGGGTGCCATTCCCTTGGAGGAGATACACACATAAGCACACATACATACAGAAAGGAGCACTCTTCGAGATCAGAGAGAGCACCAGAATACTTGGGGAGAGAGAGCAGAGAGAGAGCAAGGAGAGAATTTCTTCAATGCCGAGCAATCTTCTGGAGCCAAGGCTGCATACCGATCGTCCAAGAAGTAAGGCAGAGCTGCCGTCGCTTTCCCGAGCCTCTATCGTCACCTCCCAGAATCTAAAATAAACAATTGTACTTAGACTGCTGTACCTAGGCTTTCGTCCCTAGGCTTTCTTTGTACAAGCGAGTTTGTAACGTGAAGTAAAAGTCCAGTCCTCCGATAATTGTTCTGCTCTTTTATATTTTATGGCAAACAAGAGGGTTGGTAAGTAATGACACATATGGGATAGTGTCATGGGGTGTCTTCGTGTCTAAGAACTGAACACGAATCGTGTCCAAATGACCACACGAACACAGACACAAAACTGTGTAAAGACAGCGTCGTGCACGCGTGCACATCACTCGTGGATACGACACGGTACGAATTAGGACACGTGCACGTGCCTATGGGTTCGCCTAGGATAGGTCTAAGTGTCTAGGACCCTGCACTGAGTCAGGGTCGTGTCGTGTCAGTATTATTAGGGCGTATCAGAAAGCAAAAATGTGTGCGTGTGCTGTGTTGTGTGATCCAGTGCGAGTGAGATTTCTCACAATCTACTCGATAGTTTCTCCTTAAATTTTGTGTGCGTGCTGTCAGTGTTTGCCCCGTCGTGTCCATTAATTTTCGTGTCATATGAATCAGTATCGTGTCCGCTAGGACACCCGAGCAACAGGGGAGTCGCACGAGCCCCGTGTGGTGTCTCGTACTGCATGTCCAAGCCCTAAAACCAAGTCCAAACTAGCCTAAATTCGACTCAGTCAATTTGGGTTGTAATATACACATGTTAGGCTACACATACATGTAATTAGTTTTGAAAATTAACAAAATCCATTTCTATGTGACATTTCATCGAACACGTATTTAAATACACTGATACGTGTCCGATACGGACACGAAATGGACACGACATCCTACAAAACTTGGGCTGCACCTAGGGGACCCTAAATAAATGCATCTATGGGAAGAAATTAGGGGTTTGTAGGGTTTTACCTATTGAGTGTTCAAACTCAATGTAAAGAGCCTCGTCTTGACGTCTTCCTCGATTTGCTACGATTTGAAAGTTCTCAAACCTCGCTAGCAAGCACCCACAAGTCTCCTCTAATGTTGGGGATGATGATGCAATTGATTTGACTCAATTTGGGCTTAATTTGGATATTATAGGAGAAGATTAGGGAAAAACAAAGTAGGGTTCTTCTAGGTTTTTAAAAATAGGCAAAGGCTTCTTAGTGTGACACTTATAGGAGGAGGCCTTGTATGGCTGTTGAAAGATTAGGGTTAGGGTTTTAGATGAGTGGTTGAGGTTCTTCCACCCAATTCTAAGCCTTCCTATTGGTTCAAGGCTTCTTTTTACAAATATCTCAAAAGAAAAATATCCTACCAAGGAATATCTAGATATTACTAACCTTGGCACTTAGTAGGAATGTTCTAACCATGATTTTAACCTCAAGACTAATCTCGGTTAGGTTAAACTTCTAGGTTAAGTCTTAACTAAAAGATTAGCACAATATTTAATTAATCAAAATTATAATTTCCTAAAATTGCCAAAATGACCAAAATACCCCTAGACTAAAAAGTTGTAATTAGTCATCCTAATCACATGGCTAGGCTCCCTTGGTCATGGTTAGTCTCTAGGCTTAGCAAAATTAGGGTTTAACTAGTTAACTATCAAAATCATAATTCAATATTTTAAATAGTTTTAAATTGATTAAAAATCACCAAAAATCACAATATGATTTAAATATTATTATTAAATGATTATGATCACAAAAATTCAAAATTACCCTCATTTGGAAAAGTAGGTGTTACAAGTCTACCCCCTTAGAAAATTTTGTCCCCGAAATTAAGATGATCGTACTCCTCCTAGGACAAACCACCAATCAACAAGGTCGAAGGATAATATGCAATCATAGTCCTACTGGTCGTGATTCCACAGTCTCGAACAGGGTAACTATGCTATCTAGCATATCATAAGAATATCCTGATAGGTACTAATATAAATCACACATGAAGGTGGGAGAGAAGAACAAGAAGGTCAAACCTGCTAACCCGTCACCTGCAGCGTCGGTCTCCTCGACCGACATTACAAAAGCTCCACCCCTCTGGTGCTAAGCTACAGGTGGCCTAGCTCCCTCAAAAGGAGGTACAACGGGACAATCCATCTTCTGGTTGGTTTCAGACCCACAGAAATAGAAAACCCTCAGCCTCTTCCTACACTGCTCCCTGGTGTGTCCTAATTTCCTGCAGTAGGAACAACTGATTGTCTTTGGGTCCTGACCGCGATACTGATGCTGCACCTGCTGAACCATCACTGGTTCCTGTGTCTGCTGAATCTGTACATGAGGACTTTTGGCCTGGCCTCCGCTGCTACTGGCTCCCTGAAAGTCCCGACCTCTTTTCAGTTTTAGCCCCAGGTTGTCCTCTGCTGCCATAGCTCCTGCCAAGATCTCTACGAAGGTAGCATCACGGTCACTCTTAGTCAATGACTGAACCTCTTTGATCAAACTTCTACGGAACTTCCTCGCTTTCATCTTCTCGCTCAAGTCCTCAATAAATCTGCCCAGCCGGTAGAACTCTCCAACATATTCCCCGACTGTCTAGTACCCCTGAACCAGGCTCTCAAACTGTGCCTTTGTGCCTCCAAGTGCTACATCTAGAAAGAACTGCTCCTTGAACAACATCTTGAAGGCTGCCTAAGTCTGTCCTTTGATTCCCACTCTGGGGTCTTTCTGGTACCATATGCGGGCCAAATCGTGCATCTGGCTGCCCGCAACCTCGATCTGAAGCCGGACTGGTATCTCTGCTAATCAGAATATCTCCTCCATATGCTCTATCCAGTCATCCGCATAGTGGATGCCCTCTGTACCAAGAAAATCCTTCGGACGCATCTTCTGAAACTCCTGGATGCCCGGCGTCCTCTGATGGCACTGATGTGTCTGTCCTCCCTGTGGCTGTACGGTAACCATCTCTACTGTCATCCTGACCAGCTGGTGAGCCTCGTCTATACCCTGACAGAAGTCAACAGTCTGACGCTGCTACTGCTGCTGTTGGGACTCCAGAATCCTCTCCACAAAGGAAAACGGGTGGGCATCATCAACCAATCCTGCAGGTGGCTGCGGATGTTGCTGCTAAAATATCTCAAGAATGACTGGGGTCGTCCTCCGAACAGGTGGTGGCATACCCCCAAGGGCTACAGTCGTTCCTGTCTGATCAGGAACAGAAGGTACTACAGTCCTAGCATCCTGCTGTACTAGACGAGAGGTAGCAGACCCCTCTCTAACGGTTGCTGTACCAGAGCGATGTGATCGTGTCTCCACCATCCTGAAGACAGATCGAACAAGGAAGTCAATACTGAGCAGGAATCGATATAATCAAAGGAGGACAGTTTATTTCAAAGAAGGCAAATCAGTAAGATGCGTAGATGGCATGAATTGAAGCAGCATTTTCCTAACTGTGATTGAGTACCTCTCCGTTAAAGCCTTTCTCTCAATCCTATCGCAGGCTGTAGTGATACTCTAGTTCGAATACCACTACATAAACTCGACCTGTATGGGCCACCACTAAAAACATGTCACGACCCGCACCAGTATAGGGGCACGAGAAGTGGGTACGTCCAGCCTACGCCATAGTATCGACGGTAGAACATTGTCCTAGGTTACTATCTAATCAATAACTCACGCAATTATATAATGTACTTGTTAAATCTCAACTCCGAACGGAGGACAAGTATAGATATAATGAAATCTCAATCACAGTCTAAGCACGATATGATAACACAGAAGTTTATAACTAAAGACTAAACAACAACAAATATCAACTACTAAATAATAATATCTCAAACAAACTCAAATATAAACTCATATCTCAAGTTATTATAATTCAAGTTCTAAAACATGAAAACTAAACCAAGTCTACTAGCTAGTCTTCCGATCACTCCTGAGTGTCGGGGACAAAGGTAGCTAAGCCATCTCCTGCTCCAAGGCAAGTGGGGCAAATGTCCTCAGGGCAAGCATCTTTAATATTTTCAACAGGTCCAGTCAGGACAGGAACGAGTACAATTCATCTAGAAAATCCAAGTAAATGACAAAGAACTATAAAGCAGTTATAGACAGTTTTATTGATGAACATGGTAGTTTATATTCAGGTGATGGTATAGAAAAACAGTTAAGATACAAGAAAAGTAAGTTAAGTAAAACAAGAGAAGTATTATGGCAATGAAGACTGTAAATAGAAACTAGCTGAACTAGAGTAACATGATATAAGTCCGGACAATAAATATAAACACGTAAAAAACCCAAGTAAATCCAGAAAACATGAATCTGATACCAGGTGATTCCAGTACAAGATGAGTCTAGTATAAGATGATTCCAGTCTGTGATTAAAGATTCCAGGGTGAGTCCAGACTATACTCTAACAGTGTATTTTAAAATATCGAGATCGACATGTAAACGATTATAGGTACCAGGCACATCACTCATTGATCAGGCGAGAGATGGCTATGCTTCCAGTAGATTCCAGTAGGAAGATTCCAAATTTGGGGTATGTCTACATGTCTTACTAAATATTTCCCCGCCCCGTAATACAAGTGAATCCAGTACAAGACACGAGAATCAAGATGAGTCCAGCCAAACATGATGATACCAGCAATAATTCTAGAATTATTCCAGTAATAGATGCCAGACATGATGATACCAACAATAATTCCAGTAATAGAGGCCAGACAACAGGGTATGTGTGTCACATACATGAATTTGAAAATATCCATACGTGTTGTAACAAAAAATCACATAAAACTAACTAGAACTGAAGTACAGTAATTGACAAATAAATGAGAGAACTATTATAGAATGTACTCGCCTGATACTCTGAAAAGAGTAGTATAATATCAGATGTCTGTACCGGAGTCACAATGTCCTAAAATAGAGCAGTACAGGTTATAATGTGTTCTAAATTAATAATTGATTTATGCAATGAAATCTACTTGCTACTAGGCCATATCTAAGTCAATAAGGTCAAATTTGTTCAACACTAGTCAAGCTAGGTCAAACTTTAGCTAATTGGTCAACTATAGGTCATCTTGATCTAATTAGTCCATTTTAGACAATTTAGGATACCATGGTACCCTTATCCTAGTTATCCTAGGAAGTTAATATTTAAACACATACAAACTCAATTTCTTGTCAAGCTATTAGGACAACCCTCAAAACATAGCTTATATCATGCAATAATACTACTATCCTATACTAACTTATGTTTCTACCATTCACCCCACCTGATATCTGAACCAAGATGTTGAGTTCAAATATAGACTGAAAGTACCTTATATGGAAATGTGACTGAAATTTTAGAAGACTGAACAAGGATGAAAACCAAAGACTGCACACAACCTAGTTTCCCCCAATAAATTTTGACTGATACTAATATAATAAAGACTGGGGAAAGGTGCTTAAAGTGAAAGACTGGACTCTACCCTATAGTACTGAAATGCTATGCAAGGTAAAACACTAAGACAGGGTATGGAACCCTGTCCATCCAACCACTGTCACACATCTATATTAGACACACACACTCAAGTGCACTCATCACTCATATGGCATTCCCTCACTCAAATAGTCACACCACCTGATACTCTTGACACTAGCCACTCACTTCCTATTTCCCACACTCACTTGGACACTCGAAATGTACTGAACACATCTCCCTACTGTTACTGCTGACCTTGGTGAACTAGGTAGCATTACCAACATGGCCTAAGGCCCCCAAAGCTTGCTGCCAAGTGCCTCTTGGCTAACCCCAACTAATGATTCATAATAGGTTCCTGGACAGAGACTCCCCTCATCCTATCAAAACCTGATACAAATACTCACAAACTCATCTCCAACATACACTATTGCCTATACTCCCAACTAATCTCATAGCTCTCACTAAAATATATATAAATATAACACACACACATATTCTAAAACTCTCACACACACACATATATACAAAACCAACTTAACCTACATTAACAATTCAGTAAAATCCAACCCAAAATCAGTTTTCAGGTTTCAGTCAATATATGTGTAGAGAGTGTCACAGAAAACATGGCATGTAGGTAGTGTATAGTGTCAATACATTTCAGAACTTGAAATGTGACTGAGTGTATGTGTGTGTGTCTAACATTACAGGACAATGTCTCAGGAAAAATGGGAAGGGTGTCTCAGTAAACAGGAGTAGTGTGTGTAATAGGCTATGTGTCTCAGGTTCAGATTTTTGTGTGTGAGTGCAGATAGTGTACGTATGTGTCAACATATGTGTATGTGTCTATATTGCACTAAACTAACCAAAACAGTGCAAAGTGTAACAGTGTGTCAAATCAGTGTGCAATTGTGTTCTCATGTGTGTGTAACAGTTGACAGTTCTATTCAAAGTCCAAATAAAAATCTCTAAACTGAAATCCCGTGCTAAAACATAACCCTTAGCATATAGGTTAGTCTTTGATGTGTAAACAACCAATTTTAAATCATACAACAGTGTAATATACATTAGAAATTCAGAAACCAACTAACTGTTTCTAAGTATCAGGAATATGGGAATTCCCTATATTCGAATCTAATTTAACAACTAAAATACAATTCAGAGGGTTGGTAAGTAATGACACATATAGGATAGTGTCAGGGGATATCTTTATGTGCAAGAACTGGACAAGAATCGTGTCCAAACAACCACACGAACACAGACAGAAATTTGTGTAAAGACAGTATCGTGCATGCGTACACACGACACGATACGAATTAGGACACATGCTCGTGCCTATGGGTTCGCCTAGGATAGGTCTAAGTATCTAGGACCCTGCACTGAGTTAGGGTAGTGTCGTGTCAGTATTATTAGGTGGTATCAGAGAGAAAAAATGCGTGCGTGCGCTGTGTTGTGTGATCCAGTACGTGTGAGATTTCTTACAATCCACTCAATGGTTTCTTCTCAAATTTTGTGTGCATGCTGTCAGTGTTTGCCCCATCGTGTCCATTAATTTTTGTGTCATATGAATCAGTGTCGTGTCCGCTAGGACACCCGAGCAGCAAGGGAGCCGCACGAGCCCCGTACGGTGTCTCGTGCTGCGTGTCCAAGTCCTAAAACCGTGTACAAACTTGCCTAAATTCGACTCAGTCAATTTGGCTGTAATATACACATGTTAGGCTATACATACATGTAATTAGTTTTGAAAATTAATCTATGTGAAATTTCATTGAATATGTATTTAAATACAGCGATACATGTCCGATACGGACACGAAATGGACACGAGATCCTACCAAACTTGGGCTACACCTAGGGGGACCCTAAATGAATGCATCTATAGGAAGAAATTAGGAATTTATTAGGGTTTGTAGGATTTTACCTATTGAGTGTTCAAACTCAATGTAAAGAGCCTCGTCTTGACGTCTTCCTCGATTTTTTACTGTTCAAACGTCCTCAAACCTCGCTAGCAAGCACCTACAAGTCTCCTCTAATGTTGGGGATGATGATGCAATTGATTTGACTCAATTTGGGCTCAATTTAGATATTATGGGAGAAGATTAGGGAAGAACAAAGTAGGGTTCTTCTAGGTTTTTAAAAATAGGCAAAGACTTCTTAGTGTGACACTTATAGAAGGGGGGCTTGTATGGCTGTTGAAAGATTAGGGTTAGGGTTTTAAATGAGTGATTGAGATTCTTCCACCCAATTCCAAGCCTTCATATTAGTTCAAGGCTTCTTTTTACAAATATCTCAAAAGAAAAATATCCTACCTAGGAATATCTAGATATTACTAACCTTGGCAGTTAGTAGGAATGTTCTAACCATGATTCTAACCTCAAGCCTAATCTAGGTTAGGTTAAACATCTAGGTTAAGGCTTAACTAAATGATTAGCACAATATTTAATTAATCAAAATTACAATTTTCCAAAATTATCAAAATGACCAAAATACCCCTAGGCTAAAAAGTTGTAATTAGTCGTCCTAATCACATGGCTAGGCTCGCTTGGTCATGGTTAGTCTCTAGGCTTAGCAAAACTAGGGTTTAACTAGTTAACCATCAAAATCATAATTCAATATTTTAAATAGTTTTAAATTGATTAAAAATCACCAAAAATCATAATATAATTTAAATATCATTATTAAATGATTATGATCACAAAATTTTAAAATTACCCTCATTTGGAAAACTGGGTGTTACAATATCTACCATAAATATATATACTATTTATAGATTCTATTACATATACTTGCTAACTAGTTTACAACTACATATATATACGCCCTCTACATGAAGTATCATACCAACATAAAAATAATACTTCAAAATATAAAAATATTCATTTTAATTTATGAAATAATAATATAAATATTTTAGGAAAATATATAAAATTAATAAAACCATCATATATATATATTTTTTCATATATATATATATATATATATATATATATATATATATATATAAAATATATATATATATATATATATATATATATATATATATATAAAATATATATATATATATATATATATATATATATATATATATATATATATATATATATATATATATATATATACACATATTCATGAAACAAGTAAATATATACATATCCTAGCTATTTTACATACACATGGTATCATGATATTAGACAAAAGTAGTATTTGTATGATCTGAAAATAGTAATTACAAATTCTAGAATATTTCTTAAAGATATTTAATCATATTATTTATAGAAAATACACTTTTACTAAGTATATCAACTTATTGGCTTGATAGGCCAACTTGTCAATTAAATATGAACCAAATAAATATAAATAAATCTAAGTAATTTGAGAAATAATATGAGTTGATGTCAAAATTACACAAAAAGGATCACATACTCTATGTTGTTAAAATTAGTCAACAACCATAAATAACAGTTAACCATATATACTATCAATGCTACTATATATGGCACCATATTATTTAGGAAAATAATATTTAAATCTCCAAAATATATTTTTTCATTTTTGGAAAAATAAAAATTAATTTTTTAATACATTTTATATATAAATATTTTAGGAAAAACAAATCCAACACAAAATAGTTCATAAATCACACAACTATGCCATATAGGGTTCCAATTTGGAAAGTGAATCGACATAAAATATAAAAAAAAATATTCTAAAAATAATCAGAATAAATTAAAGAGAATATAATTTTTTCCATCTCAATTAATTATATTTAAATCATACCAAACTCTTATGAAGTTTAGAGATCAAGTAGTCGGGTAACGGTGGACTTTTCGGTGTCTAAAAAACTAGTATTATGAAAACGATGCCATGAATGCAATAAATACATACAATATAACAAGGAACATAACTATATAATATGTTAGAGACACTACCAATTATTTGTTTGAGATCAAACGGGTTCAAAAGTCGTCGGAAAGATCCTCGCACCGAAATTGGTCAAATCTGGACCAACTTTAGTGCAATGGACGCCACGGCCAAACCAAGTGGAATGGTGTGAGTTAGCAGTCGGACATCAAATTAGACAAATAAGGCTATTTATTAGTTTTGGTTTCAAGTCTAAAAGATGAAAAAAAAATTAGATGAAACCTATGTTAGAAAATGACAAACCTGGGTTAGGAATTTTTTGTTACAGTTAGAAATAACCATTAAGTTTGGCCTCCAAACGACCAAATAAGTGGACAAAACTCCTTCGGGGCTTGATAGGGTCGAAGAGGGGTCTCTTGGAGTCATCGTGGAGGTGATGGAGTGCATAAAGTCAAAAAAATGGGCTTAAAGTTGTCAATCTTGGAGTCCTTGTGTCGTCGGCCTAGAGACTGTATAAGGTCAGGTTTTTAGAGTTTGGGGAAGTGGGGGCGGCCAATGGATGGTTCTATATATATTTAATATTTGGGCCTCCTACATGTTAGGGCTTGTATGGAGGAGGTTTGAATTAATTTGGTGGAGATTTGGTCAACCAATCAACTAATATGGCAAGATGGGTTAGTAGATTTTTGTATTTGAAAATGTGGAAGATAGAGTCAAAGATGCATGGGAAAACAATTGATTTTTGTAATCCTAATTGATTTTGTTAATCCTAGATAGGCTCCACTAGGTTAGGTAGGATAGGTTTTGGTCCAAACAATTATTCGAATTGAATTAAACACCGAAAAGACTATAAATGGGTCTCATGTGCCATTTGAAAATAAGTAGCACATGGAAGCTCAATTGAGTGGGACACCATTAGCATGTGTGTAGTAGGCTCAAAATTGGTTAAAATTATATATTTTATTATTTAGGTTGGATCGATGCTGAGTTCCGAAATTAAGTTGGAAGTTGGGTCAAGGTTTAAGGTAGATAGCAAATTGGTCGAAGTTGAGCCGAAAGTTGTGCGACAAAAATAGATTACAAGGGAACATGTTTGAGTGGGACGTGACATATCAAAATAAAGTAAACTTGTCTAGGTCAAAATACATGAAGGACGTTTCTAGAGATTGGTATTTCTTGTGCTCCAAAAAGTAAAGCTACGGAAACGGGTATTTAAAGATCAAAATAATAGTAGAAAAAATATCTATTAATAAATATATTAATTAAATTAGTATAAATAAATAAATAAAATAACTCTAAAAATCTAGGGGACTTACAATCTTGTTGAAGGACTGACTTATATAGGAATAGCACTGAATTAGTAATAATATTTCTTGTGGAGTCATTGACCAATAGCACCATAATGATACTTAAGACTCCTTAGACTGCCCTTGACTTTATTCCATAATACCTAAGTTTTGTATTCCTTATAGACCGTTCCTGACCTTGATTTTGTTGTTATCATCACATAAGTTAGGATGGACCTAGAACTAGTGTACCTTAGTTTTTGGTAGGTTCTTTAAACTTAGATTCCATTGGTATTAACATCCTCTAGAAATCAGGTTCGATTATTTCTTTTTTATCATATTTTAAGTATATTTTGAGGGCAATATGGAGGACCGATTAGACGTCCAGGAGTGCATTTTTAGCAGAGGACCACCTTGTATTAGACAAAGGAGCTCTCGACATGTCACTTTTGCAGCAAGAAGGGACATGTTCAGAATGAGAGCAAGAAGAAGTTAGGCATGTGCCATTGATTATTTGTAATTACTAATATAATGTGTTGTTGTATTAATGTATGTCTAATTTTGTGGACAAAATTTCCTAATGTGGATAGATTGGAAGCCTCCTAAAAATTTTAGGATTTATTTTGACTGTTTTATTTATTTATTTCTCTAATAAATATTTTTCTCACTATTATTTTTTATCATCAAGTACTCTTTTTCGTAGCTTTGATTTTGGGGGCACAAGGAATACCAATCTCTTGAAATGCCTTTCATATTTTTTGACCTAGACAAGTTTATCTTTATTTTGATATATCTTGTGCCACTCAAACATGTTACCTTGTTCTATATTTTTATTGCACAACTTTTGGGTCAATTTTGGCTATTTTATCATCTACCGTAAACCTTGTCATATTTTTCAATTTAATTTCAGGACTCGACATCAATCCAACCCTTTTAGACTTATTTTGGACTAATTTTATGGGTTAATATGCAGCCATAGTAAATTGTATAATCCAAATGTAAAGCAATATAATTTTGAAAGAGATGAATAGAGTAGGCAGCGGAATATTAACTATTACAAAATTTTAGTAGCAAGATCACAGAAATATATTACAAATATAAAAATATAAAAGTAAAGGGTAGAGAGCAAAAGCAAACACGAAGATGTATATTGGTCTCACTCTTGTGATGACTAATCCATTCGAGAGAACACTAGCTCCCAGTTTAAATCCACTATGGAAAACCGTAAGTTTTCATATGAAGTCTTTGCAATTTCTACAAATGCGAGCTATGATCCGAAGTACTCGACCAACTTCAACTGTGAAGTGTCTTACTTCTTGTCAAGTCACTTGATTATAATCACTCTGAACTTCTAGACTATACCGTACTGGAAAATTAACTATAGAATTGTAACTGGCTTAGGATTTAAAAATAAAAGCTTGGAAGGCTTTGGAAGGACGTAGTAAGCTTAGAGAGAAGAGATAAGAAAGTTAATTGGTGTGTTGAAATGTTAGAAATTTTTCTCTATTTATAGGATTTCTAAAGAAAGAATTCGGGCAGAATTCAGACATAATTTGGACAAAATTCTATGAGAGGATCTCGGCAGATAGTCGTTGCATCCGTAAATACGAGAAGACTGAGTTTAAAAAGCAACGTTCCACCAACCTAACTCGGGCCGAATTCTGTTGGCCCATTGGTTATATGGTGAAACTGATTTTAATAATTGATCAAACTCTGTCTCGATATATTGAACTAGTCAGGATATCTCGGACTCTCGGACATGATCAAGAACAGCTGTCTACACAGTTCAAGACCGAAGCTTTGTTTGCCTGTTCGAGTCTGTATTTCTTTGAGCAATATATTTTTTATTTTATTTGAGTCTAAGAATACTTTGTACACCGAGTCGTACTGGCAAATAGGCTATTCCAAAATGATTTCAAAATGTTTTTAAAACGTCCTTAGTTTTGTAAAACATTCGTATTTACAAAAGCTCCAAAAAGGTTTTCAAAAAGGTTTTCAAAATTCCTCAAAAACTAATTTTAAAACCCTAACCTAACCCTGACAGAACTCGGCCAGAGTTCGGCCAGAGTTCGGTTAGTGGCCGTTTTGTTTTTGAATTCCTTGGAACTTGGTCCTCCTGCAGTTGCGAATTTGATCGAGATTTTCTCATCGAGTTCTGCCCTAATTCTGCCCGAATTCTGCCAGAATTCTGTCTTTGGAACACCTATAAATAGAGAAGGATTTCGATCATTTTAACTCACTCATTCACTTTCAATCTTCTCTCTACTTAAAACTTTCAGTCTTCCAAAGAGTTTTTCTCGACCTTTAATTTTCAGATCCCAAGCCAGTTACAATCCTCTAGTCGATTTGCCAGTACGGTACGGTCTAGAAGTTTCAGAGTGATTGTAATCAGAGGCTTGATAGAAGATTCAACTCTTCAAAATTGAAGTTGGACGAGTTCTTCGTATCAATGCTCGCGTTGTAGACGTTGCAAGGACTTCGTAAGAAAACTTGCGGTTTTGCCAATAGTGGATTCAACTGGTAGCAAGAGTTCTACCGACTGGACTAGTCCTCAACAGAGGGAAACCAGTATACATCGCGGTCTTTGCATTTTCTTTCTTATCTCTGCCTTTACATTATTTATTTGTGATTATTATTCTGTGATCTTGCTGCTAACAATTTTTAATTAGCATTATTCCGCTGCCAACTCTATTCACCCCCCTCTAGAGTATTCTGCTTTACGATTTCGTTCCTACAATTGGTATCAAAGTGGGTGTTACAGGTAAAAGTAGGTAACATTGCAATTATTTATTTATTTAACTAATTGTTGTATAGATCACAGTACAACACATGGCAACTGTGAAATTCACAAGTGAAGGCCAGGCCACAAACAGACCTCCACTGTTTGATGGTACGAATTAGAGCTATTGGAAAACACGGATGAGTTTCTTCTTGAAATCACTTGACTTTGATTTATGGTCTATTGTTATTGATGGCTATCAAAAGCCACCTCGTATAAATGTTGATGGAGTTTTAGTTGAAAAACCCCATAACAGATAAACAGAGGAAGAAAAGAAAAAGGCCAGTCTTGATGCACGTGCTATTAACGCTTTATTTTGTGCTTTAGACAGAACTGAATTTAACAGGGTGTCTATCTGCACAACTGCTAATGAAGTGTGGAAGCTTCTTGAAGTCACACATGAAGACATGACTCAAGTCAAAGAATCAAAGGTCAGCAGACTTACTCAAGAGTATAAGGCGTTCAAGATGAAGCCCAATGAAACAGTTACTCAGATGTTCGAAAGATTCTTGGATATTGTAAATCCTTTGTCCTCCCTAGGCAAAGATTACAGTAACCATGAAAAGATTCGCAAACTCCTGCGAGCACTTACCAAGAACTGGATTCCAAAGGCTACTACAATCATTGAAGGGAACGACCTCACAACTATGTCCCTCGAAGTACTCATGGGTAAGCTACTCACTCATGAACTGCAACTACAAGATTTTGAAGAGCCTGCACCAAAGGAAAAGACGATCGCTTTCAAGTCTCAGCACAGAAAAGCTGCTGAAGGTGATTCAGACAGCAGTGAATCTGATGCTGAAGATCAAGCACTTCTAGCAAGAAAATTCAAAAGATTCATGAGATATGAGAAGAAAGCCGAAGAAAACAATAGCAGCAACAACTGGTATCAAGATGATGCTGTCTGCTACGGCTGCAAGAAGAAGGAACATATGAAGAAGGATTGTCCTACAAACTCATCATCAAGCAAGAAGGGCAACAGGTATGAGAAAGGGAACCTGAAGAGATCAACATCTCGGAGATATGCCAACACCAGCATATGGCATGAAAGTGAAGCCAGCGACTCAAAAGATGAACAATCAGAAGACGCTGCAAATGTATGCTTTATGGCATCCGATCAGGTACTCTCTGAACCTGTAGTTGATACATATGATGACTTTACCTTTGAGCAATTAGGAGATACCTTTAGTGAACTGATAAGTGATTACAGGAAACTGCGTATCAAATATCAGACTCTAAGAAGGTACTCAAAGAGTACAAAGGTGAAATATGAAGACTTAACGACCAACTAGCTGAGGTTAGAAATAATATTAGTGAGTCTGGTGAGCTTACATCTATTAAGCTCTTATTACACGAGACTACCAAGTCATCTGAAGAGAAAGACAAAGTTATTGACCAACTGAAAGAAGAACTTTCTAAAGAGAAGAAAAGTCTTCAATGTGCACAAGTCAGAATGGAAGCACTCACTTCTGACTATACTAAGTTGTATGACACTTCCAAAAGATTGGAAATTAGGTTAGGAAAACAGCCTGAGACTGCTGCTTCCTACCTTAACACGTGTCACTTACCGAATAATCGAAACATTCCCAAACCAAACACTGTCAGACCTAACCCTATCAAACCTTTACCCCAAAAGGTTAAGCCCAAATAGGATTATAGGTATGCTTTCTTCTATACTAGAAAACCTAAACCTACCAACCATGCACACCACTCAGCTTTCAACACTCAACATGCACAATGTCATTATTGTGGCCTCATCGGTCATATTTCTCCTACATGTAGAATCAGAAAGCTTGTTGATTTAAATATTTATGCATGGATACCAAAAGCTAACATTTCAGGACCCTACAAGAAATGGGTACCAAAAGTTTTATCTGCAAACTATTTTGTAGATGGAACACCTTTCACATGCTAAAAGCAAATGGATTCTCGACATCAGTTGTTCACGGCATATGACCGGTGATGCTACACTATTTACAATACTATCGAAAAAAAAGAAGGAAGGTTATGTCTCCTTCGGTAACAACTTGAAAGGGTATATCATTGGTATCGGTGATGTTGGTAAGTCTCCATATCCTGTGATTAAGGATGTCTGTCTGATTACCGAGTTGAAACATAATCTACTCAGCATAACTCATTTAGCTGATCATGGTTATGGCATCAACTTTGGCAAAGACAAATGTACTATAGTTGATAGCTCAACTGGTAGTACTATCTTTGAAGGTATCAGGGAAGACAACATATATGTTTTCTATTTGTTGGAAGAAACTAACATTTCAAGTAGATGCTTAATGGCTAAAAGTGATGAGAGTCTTCTGTGGCATATGAGACTCGGTCACGCAAATATGGACACAATCTCAAGATTATCCACGAAGAAGCTAGTAGGCAGTTTACCGGACATAACATTCAAGAAGGATTCGGTATACAGCCAATATGAAAAGAACAAAGCTACCAGATCCACATTCAAGTCAGTAAATGCGGTATATACTACTAGACCTCTATAATTGCTACATATGAACTTATTTGGTCCTAGCAGAGTTGCTAGCCTCGGAGGTAAGCTTTATGCTTTCGTAATTGTAGATGATTACTCTAGATACACGTGGGTATACTTCTTGACACGCAAGAATAATGCATTATCCGAATTTGTCGCCTTTTGTAAGAAAGTACAGAATAAAAAAGGTTGTATGATCACTCGTATTAGAAGCGATCATGGAGGCGAATTCGAGAATGCAGAGTTTGAGCAATTTTGTGACACACACGATTTTCTACACGAGTTCACCTGCCCTAGGACTCCACAACAAAATGGATTTGTGGAACGTAAGAACAGAACTCTATCCGAAATGGCCAGAGTAATGTTAAACCAGTTTAGTCTACCTAAATATTTCTGGGCTGATACAGCTTGTTTTGTTCTCAATAGAGTTCTAATTCGACCAAAATCGAAGAAGACTCCATTTGAGTTATGGTTTGATAGAATTCCATCAGTTTCATATTTTAGAATATTTGGTTGTAAATGCTTTATTCTTAATACAAAAGATAATTTGGGAAAGTTTGACAAAAAGGCCGATGAAGGTATATTTTTAGGTTATGCGGCCAAGAGCAAAGGATACAGAGTCTTCAACAAACGAACTATGATCATTGAAGAATCAATCAACGTCACCTTTGATGAATTGAATCAAATGACTATCGATGACAATGACGAAGATCTAACTGTACCAAGCTCAACATCAGCTGATTCTTAACCAAGCTCGGCACTAGCTGATCCTTCTAGAGAAGATCCAGGAACCAGCTACCTTCAGAGTCTGCCGAAAAGATTGAAATTTACGGCTGATCAACCAAAGGATTTGGTAATTGGTAATATTACCAAAGGTGTAAGTACTCGTACATCCAGTAGAGATATTGTTTCTATTGTTGCATTCATTTCACAGCTAGAACCCAAAACTATTGATGAAGCATGTAGTGATAGTTTTTGGATAGATGCTATGCAAGAGGAATTAAACCAATTTGAACGGAATCAAGTTTGGGAACTTGTTTCCAAGCCTATTGATCATCCGGTCATTGGCACCCGTTGGGTATTTCGAAATAAACTGAACGAGAATGGTTTAGTGACTCGTAATAAGGCTCGACTCGTAGCTCAATGATACAATCAGGAAGAAGGTATCGACTACGATGAGACTTATGCCCCAGTTGCGAGATTAGAATCCATTTGCATGTTATGTGCATTTGCATGTTTTCATAATTTTAAATGGATGTCAAAAGTGTATTTTTAAATGGTTTTATAAAAGAAGAAGTTTTTGTAGCACAATCTCCAGGTTTCACAGATTTTAAAAACCCTGATCATGTTTTCAAGTTGAAGAAAGCTTTATACGGTTTAAAACAAGCCCCTCGTGCTTGGTATGATCGTCTAAGCTCTTTTCTACTTGACAATAGTTTTTCAAAAGGCAAGGTTGATACTACACTTTTTATTAAGTCTTTTAATGGCAAGCTTCTCTTAATACAAGTCTATGTTGATGATATTATATTTGGATCTACTGATGAATCTCTGTGTCAAAAATTCTCTAAGTGTATGCAGAATGAGTTTGAGATGAGCATGATGGGAGAGCTGAAATTCTTTCTCGGACTGTAAATCAAACAAACTGATAATGGGACATTCATAAATCAAGCCAAGTACACAAAAGATTTGCTAAAGAAGTTTGATCTGGATAATGTCAAACCTATTGGCACTCCGATGGCAGCTTCAACAAAGCTTGATATTGATAAACAAGGCAAGACGGTCGACACACGTAAGTATCGAGGTATGATTGGTAGTTTGCTTTATTTAACTGCTAGTCGTCCAGATATTATGTTTAGTGTTTGCTTGTGTGCACGTTTTTAAGCTAATCCAAAGGAATCACATCTGTGCGCAGTTAAGCGTATCTTTCGATACCTTAAGGGCACTTCTTCTGTTGGCTTATGGAATCCCAAAACTAAGTCCTTTGACCTTATTGGTTACTCGGATGCAGATTTTGCTCGATGCAAAGTTGATAGAAAAAGTACCAGCGGCACATGTCATTTCTTAGGCAAGGCTTTAGTCTCATGGTTTAGTAAAAAGCAAAATTCTGTAGCCCTATCAACAACAGAGGCTGAGTATATCGCCTCAGGACGTTGTTGTGCTCAGATTTTGTGGATAAAACAAACCTTAGAAGACTATGATTTATTTTACACACACGTTCCCATTTTCTATGACAACATGAGCACAATTAATTTGACTAAGAATCCAGTATGTCATTCTCGTACTATACATATCGAGATCCGACATCATTTTCTTAGAGATCATCATCAAAATGGAGATATTGACCTTCTGTACATAGATACTGAAAATCAATTAGCTGACATCTTCACAAAACCTCTAGCAGAAGATCGTTTCAATTATTTACGTCGAGAATTAGGAATTTTGGACGTCAATAATATTAATTAATTTTGTTTTATAATTTTATTTCAATACACAAAAACTGTGTTAGAGACAATCCAATAAAGAGTCTATCTGTCACCACAACTACGGTTGAAGCGAAGCGGTACTTAAGAGTTTCCCGGTGAACCTCCGCCAGCTGGGACAGTACTCCTACAGCTAATCTGAGACAGTCGCTGTGTAACGATATTTAATCTATAAAATAACATTAATTATATTAATTGAATGTTGAAATTACTAATCTTTGAATTAAATCTTTGAAATAAGTCAATAAAAAAGAAAGTGTTCCAAACCAACCCCAGACGAATTCGGCCAGAATTCGGACCAAATTCGGCCCGAGTTCTGTTGAAGGTATCTGTTTATATAACCAGAACTCGAGAGCCTTTCTTCTTCATTGCTTCTAAATACCACCATCACAGCAACAGCAGCCGCACGAGAGCCCTCAAACCCTAGTTCTTCACCACTCCGTTTCTCCCTATCTACGTAGTGAAATCCATCCAAATTTGGATTCGTGCGGAGTTCGTTGTCCTCTACAACATACTTGAATCTCGGGAGGTATAACTCCGTATTTCTCCTCCTTTCAATTTCTTGTATATTTACTTTTATTGCACAATGCCGTCTAAGGGATTTATCTCCTTCAAGAGGAAGAAGACGACCAATCCTAGCGAGGAAGGATCATCTTCGAATCCACCCACGGATTCCCTCTTTTCGCCAGTTCAATCGAGTGATGGCGCATTCGATGAGTTTTATTTTCAAACCCTAGATCAAGCCCTTCTGTGGTATGGAGATTTTTCCATACGATCCATATGCACAGGCGCTCCTATCAAATGGACTGTGTTTCCAGAACACCGCCAATATGTTGAGGCATTAGGGTTACAACACGTTGTTAAACTTTGTTTCCCGGTAGCAACTAACGCCGTTACTTTTCTACTGTAATATCATATTAAACACGTTTGACGTAAGTACTCGTGTTGGCGGACTAGACATCGAGTTTAATGATGTCCTCTTAGCAAAAATCCTTGGTCTATCTAACGAAGGTGCACCGCTTGTTGATATCACTGAATTTGATTTTTTCGACGGCACGACACTTGCTAGTTTCAAAGCTGAACTCTGTGCACCTGATCGAGTTCGATCTGGAAAGTTCAAGGCAAACAACTTGAACTTGTTTAATTATGAATTGCACCGCATCATGTACTCCACTCTTCTTCCAAAATCTACTTCAAAGGATGATGTCACATCACTTGAACTATCTGCTATGTATCACATTCTTAAGGGGATTCCTTTTTCTGCCCCTAAGACCATTATCCAGATGATGGGACGTTGTCGTACAAGAGATAGAAATCTCTCTTATGCGATGATTCTTCCACGCATCTTCCAACGTTTTGATATTGATTTGTCAACTTGTACTCAAGACCCTGAGCCCAAGTTTCTGAAGTTATCTCGTCGTAGTATGACTGCTGCTGCTCCTCCTACTGTTCCTCCTACTGCTCCACCTCCTCCACCTACTCAACAGTATGCCATGACCTTTGAAGGCATACACCAACATCTTTCTAATTTGCACGTCTCGATGACGGATATGGCCCACGAACGTGAGTTCCGCGATGTCACTCGTTATCAGGCGATAGCAAATTCTCTCGCTGATCTCCGATTTGCTCAGACTGGACATTCTGCCGGTTCTATTCCTAGAGACCCAGCCTTTTCTGGTTACCGCTGTGAGGATGAGGCTGTTCATGCCTACTTTCAGCCCGGAAACGCATATGATTGGTACCGTTCTGACCGTGCTCCTCCTCGAGACTGTCGGTGAGTTTTACACTGGCGCTCCTTCTCACCCTTCTGGAGCTGGTACCTCTGGAGCTGGTCCTTCTGGGCATGCCGATCATGCTGATGATGATGATGATGAGGAGGAGATGTGATATATTAGCTAATTTTTGAGACTTAGATATTGTCTACTGTATACTTGGAAATGGTCCGACATTCCAAGTTTTTGTCTTTTTAGCTTTTTATTATCAGACTTGTACTGGATATTTATTGATGTTTCTTGCACATCATTTTATCTTTATGGGATTCGTAGTTTATCTTTAACATCTGTTTATTTATTTATAACATCTTTATCTGCTTCTATATTATAAACTGCCTGTGACATAATTCTCTATTATTCTCACTGTTGTATTAATTCTCTGTTATATTATAAACTGCCTGAGACAAATACATGCCTGTGATATTTTTTTACTGTATCTACCATCTGTCATAATTTTTTATAAATTTTTATTATGTGTTTCTTCACTGTTTGTTTCTTATGCATTGATTGCAGGGGAGTTTTCTCTTTTGCAATTATTTTGCTAAGTGACAACGGGAGAGAAATAAGAATCTAACATCTTTTTGAGACAATACATGCAGGATATGAACTATTTTACTTTACTATTTTTTTGATTTGATTCCAAGCAAAGATGTTATATCATTCATAGTTTGTCAATTATCAAAATGGGGGAGATTGTTGGCCCATTGGTCATATGGTCAAACCGATTTTAATAATTGATCAAACTCTGTCTCGATATATAGAACTAGTCAGGATATCTCGGACTCTTGGACATGATCAAGAACAGCTATCTACACAGTTCAAGACCGAAGCTTTGTTTGCCTGTTCGATTCTGTATTTCTTTGAGAAATGTATTTTTTATTTTATTTGATTCTAGGAATACTTTGTACACCGAGTCGTACTGGCAAATAGGCTATTCCAAAATGATTTCAAAATGTTTTTAAAACATCCTTAGTTTTGTAAAACATTCGTATTTACAAAAGCTCCAAAAAGGTTTTCAAAAAGGTTTTCAAAATTCCTCAAAAACTAATTTTAAAACCCTAACCTAACCCTGACAGAACTCGGCCTGAGTTCAGCCAGAGTTCGGTTAGTGGCCGTTTTGTTTTTGAATTCCTTAGAACTTGGCCCTCCTGCAGTTGTGGATTTGACCGAGATTTTTTCATCGACTTCTGTCCGAATTCTGTCCAAATTCTGCCAGAATTATGTCTTTGGAACACCTATAAATAGAGAAGGATTTCGATCATTTTAACTCACTCATTCACTTTCAATCTTCTCTCTACTTAAAGCTTTCAGTCTTCAAAAGAGTTTTTCTCGAGCTTTAATTTTCAGATCCCAAGCCAGTTACAATCCTCTAGTCGATTTGCCAGTGCGGTGCGGTCTAGAAGTTTCAGAGTGATTGTAATCAGAGGCTTGATAGAAGATTCAACTATTCAAAATTAAAGTTGGACGAGTTCTTCGTATCAAAGCTCGCGTTGTAGAAGTTGCAAGGTCTTCGTAAGAAAACTTACGATTTTGCCAATAGTGTATTCAACTGGTAGCAAGAGTTCAACCGACTGGACTAGTCCTCAATAGAGGGAAACCAGTATACATCGCTGTCTTTGCGTTTGCTTTCTTATCTCTGCCTTTACATTATTTAGTTGTGATTATTATTCTGTGATCTTGCTGCTAACAATTTTTAATTAGCATTATTCCGCTGCCAACTCTATTCACCCCCCCTCTAGAGTATTCTGCTTTACGATTTCGTTCCTACAAATTCATGGCAAATTTGCCCAAAATTCTGCTAGTTCAGAAAGGGTAAATTTTGGATTTGTAACTCAGGTTTTGGGCTTTGGCCTTTCGAATGTTCAAGCAGTTAGGAATTGGGTTTTTGGTTTTGGGGCTTGTTTTCAAAACAGATGGGTATTTTTGAAAACATTTCTGGATAGCCTATTTGCCAGTATGACTCGATTTACATTGTATTCCTAGACTCAATAAAATGTGAAAATACATTGATAATTGAAAAATACAAACGCAATGACAAATATGGCTCCAAGTCTTAAACGGTAGCAGTAGCAGTTCGTCCAAGTAACATTTATATCGAGACATTGTTAGATCAATTATTAAAATCCGGTTCGACCATGACCAATTGGCCAACAAAGTCTACTTTTAAACAACCCAATATATTCTTTCCTATTTGGATTCTAATTTAAATCTATTGGGACATATCTTGGTGTATCTTTTGATTTTGGTATCAAATCTCACCCGAATCTTATCAAACCAACTCCTAGTAAATCCTAGCCCTTTAAACTATAATTTTTTACTCTTAAAACCCCCTTATTATGTCCATCCCCTCCTTTCCTTACAAAAAATTTGAGAGTCCTCCTAGTTTTTTGTCACGTACACATCTTCAAAAACCGAACAGAAATCCATCAAATCTGATCTTTCTTCTCTTCCACCTCCTCTACTGTAACGCCCCAGTCCCAAAATACGTAGGACCAGGTACGTAGACATGCCAGCTGTATACATACGAAATACATGGACCTCGTATGTATACATAAGCTGTAAATATAGTAATCCAAGACAACTAAATCTCATCCACAATGAAAGGAATAATAATATAGAAATCAACTTGAATATTTATGAAACAATCGTTGGGCGGAGACAAAGTCCACTACCAACTAATTTAAATAGAGAAGAAATATACAAAGAAAGTGATTGGTCGAGTGAAGCAATGACAAGTCCAAAAGCAGACATCACAATGGAAGGAATGGCCTTAGCTAGAGCACCTGCAAGAAATCATGAAGACACACACCTGGAGAAAAACCAGGTCCTCAGAGGGACGTAACAAGACACATAATATCATGCCGATAAACTGAATAAATAAGCTCAACATAAAAGTATGCATGAGTAAAGGTTCCTAACCATTCTATGTGGATTTCAATTTAGAGGACAACGTTCTACGCAGGGGCTGTCTCAAGCATGTAATAAAGAGTGGCCAACAAGTAGCGCTCATCCGAGACACTATCGGCCGGGTAACACGTAGCGCTCATCCGAGACACTATGTCCCAAATGTGTAAAATAATAGTAGCCCCTACGCTAGTAGCTGTCCCCTCCCCCCAATGATACTATATGTGCATCGTAACTACGACACACCAACACATGTCGTTTCTACAACACGAGTTTATAATAGATAACTGTCAAGTCTTCTAACATGCCTCTATTGACAGTTATTCCTACGCATGCGCACGGGTGATCAGCCAACACGCAAGTGACCTCTATATGACACTCACAACTCTCACACACAACTCGTATACAATCGTGGCAAGTCAATGAGACACACTACATTTGATGGTAGTCTCTTAACTCTAAGCCAATTTTATAAAATATAATAATTTGTATCTACATATAATTTAGAAAGAAACAATCTTGAAAATAAACACAACATGCATGATATTGAGCAAAAAATTAAACAGTAAAGGCAAGGTGTCTTGCCTGGTGTTACGCCTGGTGTGGTACGATATTCTGAAAGTTCCAGTTGTCTAATAGCCCAAGCCAATTGGGAAAGGTCCGGATTCACGAGAAAATAAGAGTATATGGTTAGTCATGGCCTGCTATGATAAGCGAAGTGATTTTTAGTAAACAATATTTATACTAATTGAGAATATTTAAGTTTATAAGAAAACTAGATTTTTATTCATAAATTTAGCTTTAAGATAAATACTTTAAAAGAATAAATTATTTTAGGCAAAATACTTTAAATTTATCAAATAGGATTTTTTTTATATATAGGGAACTGTATTTGTACTAGTCGAAATATTAATAATATATATTTTTAAAACAACTTAGGCTCATATTTTTGGTTTTAAAAACTAATTTCGTCGAAATACATTTTCAGGCTAAAAGTCATAAATTAAATTTTTTTTTTGCAAATAATACAAACAAGACATCAATAATACTAATATTAATAATAATATTAATAACAATAATAATAGCAATAAATAACATAACATAATAATAATAATAACAAATAATAATAGATAATAATAATAATAAAAAAAAATAATAATAATAATAATAATAATAGTAATAATAAAATCAAATAATAAGAATGTCCCCATGATAATATTAATAAATATAACAATAATAATAATAATACATATTAATAACCAAACTAATAAATAACATTCACAGCTTTGTTCCTAAGGAATACAAAGGGGGCGGAGAGTACTCAAGTGAGAGAAAGAGGGGAAAGTGGGTTTACCCAGGCGGTCGGCGGGCGCGCGCCAGCGGCGTTGGGAGGCGTGGTAGGGCGGCTCCAGGGGGGAAGTCGACCACGGAGAGCTGGCATAGGCGTGCTCACGGCGGTTTTCCTCGGCGGCGGAGGCGGAGCTGGAGGCGCGAGAGTCAGAGGAGGCGGCGGACAAGACGCCTGCGCGGAGGCGACGACACGCAGGCGGACGGCTGTGAGGCGGCGCCGGTGGTCGCCCGTGAGCAGTGAGGCGGAGTAGAGGCACTGGAGAACTCCGACGGCGGTGGGACTCCTCGGCGGCGAGGATCTGGCGATGGGAGGGTCCCACGCGCGCGGATCTGGCGGAGCGCCGGCGGTCGGGCGCTCGGCCTGGCGGCAGAGGGTTCCCGGTTGCGGCGCTCAGGCACGGCGGACCAGGGTGGCGCCGGGCGGTCGAGGCTATGGGGGCAACGGTGACGCTTCCCCGGGTCGGCGCGGGGCTTCCGCCCGGGAGGCGAAGGTTGAGAGGAAATCGGCGGCGGTGCCAGTCCTAGGCGCGGGGTCGCCGGCACCTGGAGCGACGGAGGAAACCCCACGGGTAGGCGGAGGCGGAGACGCTGGGATGCGATGGCGATACTCGCCGGCGCCCGGATGGGATTCCAGGCGGTGGCGACCCGGACGCGGGCACGGCAGAGATGGGGAGGTGGGGTTCAGGTGAGGGTTTCTTCCCGCTTTCTTTGCTGTTGTTTGCGGGTTTTTGGGCGACGATGGCCGTGGTGGCGAGTCAACTACGGTGGTGGTGATGATGATAACGATGGGTGATGGTTGGGTTTGACGAGAGGGGTGTTGACGGCGTTTGGGGACAGTGGTGTCGGTGTTGCTGTGGACGGGAGGAGGGCGCAGCGGTGGTAATGTTGGGAGCCATGGGTTGGAGAGGAAGTTGATGGGGGTGGTATTGCCACGGTTACGGAGGTTGGCCATACCTGCCGTGGTGGCCGGGCGATGGTTGTTGGTGTCCTGGATTGGAATTGCTGGGGTCGTCATGTCCGGGATTGTCGGACGGAGTACTATTGTAGTTGTATTGGGAATAATATAGTGGATGGGAGGGCACGGACACGATGCACAATGGGGTAGAAATTTGTGGATGTAAAATTATGGAGGAGTACCTTCCTATATATATAGGATGTGGGAATTCCCATTAGGATAAAGCTTGCGTTTGTTTAAACCATATTTAGATAATAGCTACAAATAAATTAAATCCAATCCAATCTAAATCCAAATTCAATTTAAATCCAATTAAATTTTAGTTTAAAATTAATGGGATAGATCAAATTCTAAGTATGGATATTTATTTAATCTATTTAAATAACTCCAAAATTAAATCATGATTTAAATGGATACAATAACTTCCAAAAATATTTTTCAAAATACCAATAATAAAATTTTTGAAAATAATGAATATTTAAATATCTTTTTGAATAAAATATCAATATTAATAAATTTGAAAATCAGATTAAATATTAGTAAGAACTACTTCAAAAATACCTTTTAGATAATTTAATAAAATTTTGAAAAATCAATTTATACATAGATTACATTTTGAGAAGATGGTATTCTTATGAAACATAGTTTTCTAAATCACCAATAAAATAAACTCGTCTTTTTATAATAATAAAATTAAATAATATTTTTGAAACTGGTTGCGACGCTTTTCCCAACCTTAATTAAATAAAATAATTACTGTATATTATTTTAAAATTTTAAAATAGGAAAAACGTTTTTAACAACATATGTACGCTCGTACATATTCGTACTCGTCGAGCAGTTATGAAAACGAATTTTGTGCGTAACGTAAAATAGGATTTCGCGACGTACAATACAAAATTTTAAATCAATACCAAATTAATAAAGAAGAGAAAAAAAAATAGTAGAAATTTATGGGTTTTACATCCTACCCAACTTAAAAGAATTTTGTCCTCGAAATTAAGGATTAGTAGGGGGTAAGAAGGTACAAGGGGTATCGATGAAGAATAATTAATAACAAAATCATGCCGTAAGAACTTGCGATCTAGATCATAGGAAATAATACGATATGGTCGTAATCGATAGGATGGCTAGAGGAAATTCTAGTATAGCGCTTTCGTCCTCCTAAAATGGGTAGAGGCAAAGGCAATAAGGAGTTCAATGACGATTTTATCGAATACGAATACGTGATTCAAAGGCGACCGTATAATTTCAAAAGAATTTTCAAGGCAGTCGTGGATGGAATTCTAAGGAGGAAGTTCAACTACATCCCATCTACGTAGATTGATATATGAAAGGGCGAACCAAAGTGCACTCGGTTGATCAGACCATCATGCACCGGTTCTGATTAGACAATATGTTAGTGGGAGCGACCCAATAAAACATATGTCATGATCAAGCTTGATAAAGAATACACTTGCAAAACTAAGCTATTTTAGTATCACAGGTAAATAAAATAATAAGTAAAGGGTAATGATGTAAGAAATCAATTAATCCAAGATCTTATAAAATCTAAGTTCCGTCCGAAATTTGGGTCTATGCAGTCGGTTTGGTTGACTAGATAAGTTAGGGTCTACTGAATTCTATGGTCCAAGTAAACCTATCAATTTGGTCAAAAATGTTGGTTAGGTCGGGAGGTATTCTACCCAACTTACAAGAGTTAAACTAGTAGTGTAAAGGGGTCAATGGGTCAAGCACTCAAGGTAAAGCGCAAGTCAAGCATTACACATCGGGTGGAAAGAATTGAGTCGAGGTCGAGTCTCATCTCAAGTTAAAAGTATATTGGTTTCACGGTAGGGATTAGAGTCCAGTCTTTTTGACCCGAAAGTCGCAATATGAAATTAGAGTACAAGGAGACGTGTTTTAGTGGCACGTGATATACCTACATGAAGGTGGACTCGTCTAGGTCTTACATATGAAAGTTGTGGGAAGGAAAAGTCTAATGTTGTGCTCCAAATATTCAAGTCACGATAAAGGACACACAAAGAATTTAAATAGAAAGTGGGAGTTCATGAGATAATGTTTAACGAACCAAATAAATGACCGAGCTAAAGCATGAAATAAAGATAACTTAGATTCTAACAAATTAAGGTAAATAAATTGGGAGTACAGTTTCTAGGGATATGATAGCCACTTAGATGGTGCATGATTCAAGGAACAATCTAATCATTTCTCAAGTTTCAAATGATTAGATGGTCATGACAAAAGATCTAGAATTGAGGGAAGGTCGAATAAGTTAAAAGATATGTTCATCGGTTTGGCGATGACTAACTATACTTGTGTATATGCAATATCATAATCATAGGTGGCATGACAATCTAATGTACAATACTTCTATCTCACTAGGGTGACCTTCCTTGTTTCTTGGTTCCCTACCAATATATGATCTAATCTAAAATTTCATGTTCCTCAAAAGTTTCTCAATAAAATTTTCAAAATACTTTGCCAAAATTTCAATTATCTTAGACTGTCAACTTAAATCACAATTTTAAATCTCTAGTCAATCTCGAAACAACTATTGTATATCGCAACTTGAATGATAACCCCTTTTTATTTTTTTTATTTTTTTTTCTCTCATATCTTAAACTCAACATTTAATAAGTTTATCCGTCGAATTCATACTACAAAATAGAATGTTTAAATAACTCCCAAGATTTATATATCCTTCAAATGTGTCTATCTAGCTTCCAATAAGTCACAACTACTCTTCAAAAGTAATTCTCCCTTTTTCCAAAATTTAAATATCCATAATCATGGTTTTAAACTCGAAATCTAAATAACTTTATAAATCATAAATCATATGAGAAAATATTTAAACTTTCCTTCAAAGTCGAATTCATATCTTCAATTTTTTTTAACCATTATCTCTTCAAACTCAAAGTTAACCGTAAATCAAGTGTCACAATATAAAACTCAAGATATATCCCTAATAAATCACAACTATTTCACAATTTCAAAATTCATAAAATTTTTGTTTTCTCGATCTATCTATCCTCTTGTGTATACCACCTTGTAAAAATAAAATTTCCAACTATCTTTTGAAAGCAAAAAATATGCTACTACCCAACTAGAAATTAACCAATCCTTAAGATCATATTTCTAGGAAAATAAATGAAATCTCCATGCATATTAATTGTTAATGCAATCTATCTAGTCATGTGTTTAACCTATGGGCATATACTAGTGTAGTCATCTTTATTAACCACGAAACTAAGAATTTACGGTAGAAGGAGTCAAGCAAGATGCAAATCAAGGTGATCGAACGGGAGTTCGGAATTTGAAGTTTAAGAAAGGAAGTCAAGTAGGTGGATGAGATTCTAAACTCTAATCCTATACTGCAGGCTCACATCGGTACGGTAAAGTAACTGAAGTGATAAACTGGACCTACATGGGCCACCACAAAAACATGTAACGCCCCAGTCCCAAAATACGTAGGACCAGGTACGTAGACATGCCAGCTGTATACATACGAAATACATGGACCTCGTATGTATACATAAGCTATCAATGTAGTAATCCAAGACAACTAAATCTCATCCACAATGAAAGGAATAATAATATAGAAATCAACTTGAATATTTATGAAACAATCGTTGGTCGGAGACAAAGTCCACTACCAACTAATTTAAATAGAGAAGAAATATACAAAGAAAGTGATTGGTGGAGCGAAGCAATAACAAGTCCAAAAGCAGTCATCACGATGGAAGGAATGGCCTTAGCTAGAGCACCTGCAAGAAATCACGAAGATACACACCTGGGAAAAAACAGGTCCTCAGAGGGACGTAACAAGACACATAATATCATGCCGATAAACTGAATAAATAATCTCAACATAAAAGTATGCATGAGTAAAGGTTCCTAACCATTCTATGTGGATTTCAATTTAGAGGACAACGTTCTATGCAGGGGCTGTCTCAAGCATGTAATAAAGAGTGGCTAACAAGTAGCGCTCATCCGAGACACTATCGGCCGGGTAACACGTAGCGCTCATCCGAGATACTATCTCCAAAATGTGTAAAATAATAGTAGCCCCTATGCTAGTAGCTGTCCCATCCCCCCAATGATACTATATGTGCATCGTAACCACGACACACCAACACATGTCGTTTCCACAATACGAGTTTATAATAGATAACTGTCAAGTCTTCTAACATGCCTCTATTGACAGTTATTCCTACGCATGCACACGGGTGATCAGCCAACACGCAAGTGACCTCTATATGACACTCACAACTCTCATACACAACTCGTGTACAATCGTGGCAAGTCAATGAGACACACTACATTTGATGGTAGTCTCTTAACTCGAAGCCAATTTTATAAAATATAATAATTTGTATCTACATATAATTTAGAAAGAAACAATCTTGAAAATAAACACAACATGCATAATATTGAGCAAGAAATTAAACAGTAAAGGCAAGGTGTCTTGCCTGGTGTTACGCCTGGTGTGGTATGATATTCTGAAAGTTCCAGTTGTCTAATAGCCCAAGCCAATTGGGAAAGGTTCGGATTCACGAGAAAATAAGAGTATATGGTTAGTCATGGCCTGCTATGATAAGCGAAGTGATTTTTAGAATATCACTAAATACATGATTCATAACAAGTATCAGATAATATAAACTATTAGAGAATATACTCGCTTGCGGTCTTGAGCAAAAAATGTGAATCGGGGCCCAATATGCAGTCACAAAGACCTATATATGAGATATACATGTTAATTTGTGTTCTGGTGTGTTAAACAAGGATATCTAAGATGAAATATGCATTCTAGGTCAATTCTAGGTCAAAACAAGACCTACGGAGTCAAACTAGGTCAATTTGACTTAAAGATTGACTTTTTGGGTCAAACTGGTCAACCTTGGTCAAATCAGTCAAACCTAGGTTTTTAGACCATTACCTTGTTATACCAAGATAACCCAACCCACACTAGACTACCATAGTATCTAAATTGACATTTACCTAATCATAGGGTATTTTGGGATACCCTACTCATTACCCTTTACCAAATTACATAAGTAATGTACCCTATTAGGTATTTCCTGCATAGGTAATCCCTATACTCCATACTGCCCTAACTATATAGGTAATACCCTATTAGTTATATATGTTATATAATGACATTACCTACCTATATATATTGCCTACACTTGGGTAGATCATACCCTTATATAATGACATTACCTATACTAGGATAGCCCTATACTAACATGTGTACCAACATAGGTTAACCCTTAACCTACATACCTTACCTTAGGTATGGGTATTTACCTATACTAGGTGAATTTTCCATTAACTACTCAAAATTACCTACTCTAGGTAATGCCACAATACATACACATGAGCCAAACCCTCTACTCTCTAGTTGATATTATGACTCACATACAAACATGAAAACACTCTTTACTATCACATTTTTGCACTTTCCCTCACATAGCCTCCCATAGGAGCGCACACACTATCACATTAGCTAACAGTGTACTGCCTCACCTACAAACACACACACTATTACTCTATTCTCTCTTACACATTTCCTATGTGGGAGCTACACAAACACACATACACACTAACCTGTTACACATACAGGGCTCACACATCATATAAGCTAACACATGCCTGTGCACAAGGTCAAGCACATGCCTGCCTTGCCAAAGGCCACTGCTGCCAATAAGTGCACAGCAGTCCTCTACCTATGTAGTAGGCAAAGGGCTACTAGACCTGCCCAACATGCTGCCAAAGGGCCAACAGGAACCCCTATATGTCTTGCCTAACACTTTACTCCCAAAGTCCCTGCCATCAGTGCATCCCACTGGCCAGTGGCCAATCTGCCTGTACAGGCTGTGCAAGGCCTACACTGGCCTGTACAAGCCAAGCATGTGCCTTACACTGCCTGCAGGCCCCATCCAAGTCCCTACACATCAGTGTAGGGCATTCCCTAAGCAGGTGGGAACCTGCAGTCGCCTATGCAGGCCACCCACTCCCCCTCTAACCTGTCCTTCACCCAAGGGGGCCAAACACCCAGCAGGCCAAGGCCTGTACTGCATTGTCTGTGCAACCAGTGCACAAGAAATCCCCATAAGCTCTTCTCCTCATTCCCCTAACACTCTTGGAGGATAAACCCCTGCCTACAGTAGGTTAAAACTTACCTCACATAGCTTGTGCACTCTAGTGCATAGGTTACACTAGTTTCCCCCCTCCCTCCCCTCATTCACTCACTAACCTATCATACCAACAAACTAAATTATAACACAAGATACACATACCCTAACGCTCCCTATGCACCACTGTTCAGTCCCCTCACTCTTGACTGTACCCTACACATGCGATTTAACACTATGCACACATACTCTACACACTAAATTGTCACTTAGGACTCACATTACCTATACTACACCACTCCCTATCTCACACACACTACTACTACCCATCACTCTCCCACATAGACACTCATGCACTACACATATCACTCATCTAATACTCTAATTCTTGTCCAGTCCCTCTTTTCCCTATACTCAAGCACAATCACTCTATTGCACTTACCCCCAAACTCATCTCACAAACACTTGACATAACCCACAATCCTTCACCCACATACACACATGCAATCACACTAAACTCTCACTGTCACTTGAGAGTCTTTCCCTCCTTCTCATTCACTCTCTATACCCTCTCATACTCCCACATACAACACTAACACATATACAATAGCCTATAGGCACACCTACTCATGAGCACATGCCACCCCTCTTCATATACACTTGCCTACAAATTCACACATAGGGACATGCACTAGGTATCACTCACACACACACACACACCAATGCACATACACACTACCACAAGATACTATGTGCATACACTCTCTAGGATACCAAAAAAAAAAAATATATATATATATATATATATATATAGCTATATACACACGCACTCTCAAATCTAACCATGCGTATCGTGAGATACTATGACAAAACACCACGTATCCTATTTAGGACACACACCCCAAATCTTGACTCAAAAAGGACACAAAAATTCTATGGGAACATGTATCAAACACTTAGTGCACAAGCTTACGATACGCCCAAGATACTCTACCAAACCTTGTTCGAATCCTACTAAGCTTCATAGGCAAGTCTAAAATTTATGTTAGAACATAATTAGGGCATGGCAAGGCTAGTGTCAAGTATCATGTGTAATAGAGTATGTTCACCACATGTGTAGGAGTCCAAAAACCTTCCAAATTGGTCTTGTATCCTACCGTATCACGACATGACCTACGCGTATCCATTTGTGGACACTAAATAGACACATACTACCCAATCTATACTAGGACTATTAAACCTAGTGTCAAACACTTGGTGTGCCATTCTCGAAATTTCTTCAAAAATAGCACAAAACTCATTCTAACTTTCAAATAGGGACAAATAGGAATTCCTTAGAGTCTCAAAACTCTTCCTATGGGTAGTCCTAGTCTATAGATGAATTCCTAGGGGTTTATTATCAAAAATATAGTCTAATGACAAGGAAAGTGAGGTATATACCAATTAGGAGATGGATTCCCAATGAATAGACAAATGGATATGATCAGGACACGTAGCTCCTAGCAAGTGGACTCTTTTCCTTACTTCTAGTCTCCAAGCTGCTTCTAGGCTCTTTCTTGAGTAGAGAATAAGAGAAATAGATGGAAGAATGGGTGGGATTTGGAAAGAAAATGATGGAGGAATGGGAAGAATGCCAAATTAGGGAAGATGGAGGCTATGAAAAAATATAGTGAATGAGGAGGAGAGCCCTCTCTTGGTCAGCAAAAACCCTAGTTTAGGTTAATACAAAATGTCCAAATAGCCCTCTTAAGGTGTCATGTAGCTAATTAATCCTATGGAAAGGTTTGGACCTATTTCGGTCAAAAGTCTAATTTCTATTTTAACTAATTGGTTGTCACTACCACTTTCTAGAATAAGGGTATTTTGGTAATTATAAATTTTTGATTATTTTAATATTATTTAATTTGGTGTAATGTGATTTTGGTCTTTTGCTAGTGAAACCTTATAACAACTAACCTAGAGACTAACCATGACCATGGAGACCTAGTTAACAAGTTTGGATTAGTAATTAGACTCTAATATAGCTAGGAATGACTTAGAAACCATTCGGAGATTTGATTTAAGGTGCTAGTTTGGGCCTTTAGCTTAAGGGCTTGATTTTACAACATAGGAAGAGGTGTTGGGCCTTTGTGACTAAGCCTAACCCTAGCCCATCACTATGGCCGGCCAAGAGGGTCTTCCTCCACCTATTTAAGTCGACATTAGTCCCCTCTTGCCTCCTTTATTGCAAATCCTAACCCTAATTTTGTTCTTTACCAAATTTGCCCTCTTTCTTCAAATCACCTCCAAATTGAACCAAATTAATTGCATTGCACTCCCCTTGTGAAGAAGAAGTCTCTATTGGCTAGCTAGCAATGATTGGAAGCAATTTGGCCATTGAATTTGGTGTGGAAGCTTTTCAATGGACTTTTTATTGAGATTCCAACTCTCAATAGCTAATGATCTCTAAACCTATTAGATTCCTGATTTCTCACCATAGATGCATTAATTTGGATCCCCCTAGCCCTAAGTTTGGTTTGGGTTCAATTCGTGTCTATTTGGTGCTCGTATCATGGGCGTATCGCTCCGTATTGGAGAGGTAGCACAAGTGTTCGACGAAATGCCCCATAGGATTTTTTTTTCTTGGATTTCTTAATAAGTTACATATTTGTGTAGCTGTTGATGTGTAGATTGCATTTCTATTTGACAGAGTTGATTTTGTGTTCATTTTTGTGTCAAATTTGAACACGGGAACACACGCGCGCATCTCGTGTGCTGTCCTGCTACTCGAGCATCTAAGCTCACTGGATATGCATAACTTGAGGTGCCAGTGGTTGGTAAACCTTGGGGCAGTGTCTGACACGACACACACAATATTTGAGGAGATTTGGTTGTGTATCTTTTGAGGAATTCCTCCTACAGATGTCGCACAGGCAAACGTACACATATTGTATCACTTTCTGATATGGCCTGCTTGACATGACATGACACCACTTGAACACGATCCTATTGATTCAGTGGACATCCTGACACCTAGTCGACATACTGACATGCCTGCACGACCTATTTGTTGGATACATTGTGTCCTAAGGGACTCGACACACACGCACCATAACTTTTTTTGTTTACTGTTCTGATACCATGTTGATACTGTTGTTTGGACACTTGGACACGTCTTGTTTGGATACTTTGACACATCCTCACACCCCTGACCCTTGTTAACACTACTTCATGACACTTTGCTATGCCACACACAACAGAACACACACACACTCTATGCTGCACACAGCAAGTTCCCCTTTCTTATTGCAGTACATACTCGACCCCCCTTGCCTATACACCAGCATGTTCACCCTTTTGCATGTTTGAGTTTGGATGTATTTTTACTTTAGGTTAGTTCTGTGATGTTGATTTAGATGCTAGATTGGGTTGTTTGTATAAGGGTGGTTTGTATCTCAGTTTTCCAGAGATGTCATAGGCTATATATGTAGGAATTTGCATATATGTTATATATTGTATAGTTATATGGGTTAGTATAGGATTGGGTGTTATCTCAATTTTCCTGAGATGGATTTAGGCACGGTCTCTGGTTTATTATTTGGATTATTGTGAGCTATAGGTGTGTATAGTTATACATATATGTTATAAACATATAGGTGACATATTGATGCGGGATTGAGTTGAGCATGTTATGTATAGTTATGGGTTGGTATAGGGTATGTTATTTGTTCAGTTTAGAGTGTTATCTCAGATTCCTGAGATGGTCATGTGGGACCAGTGTGGGTTGTATGTTAGTGTGTCAGTATGACTTCTAGATTAATGTATGTGATCATGAGATATAGATGTGTTGCCATATATATGAATTAAGATACATTAGGTATATGTACATGTATATGTATATAGATAGTGGTCTATAAAGTGAATGGGTATATATATGAGGTTAGGGACTAATAGATATATTATGAGTGATTGATATATATATATATATATATATATATATATATATATATATATATATATATATATATATATATATATATATACCCCCTCCCGGTGGTCTCCGTCTCCGTGGCTCCGGGAGCCAACCCTTCTCCGCCCTGACCTCCCCAGCCATTTCCTCCGGACCAGGAGCCCTCTGCCCCGGATGCTGCTCTTCCTCCGACGCTTCCCTCCCCCAAAGCCGTAGCCGAGGACTTCCTCCCCCACCCAGACACCCTACCCGCAGCGCCCCCGTCCTCCTTGGTAGCGGCCCAGTCTGCCGCCCTCCTCCGGTCCCCTCCAGCCCCTTCCTCCGTCGAGGTAGTGAGCCTCTCTTCCGCCTCCGTGCCGCCCCCCTTCTCGGCCGCAGATCCCCCTCCCCCGCCCGCCGCCTCTGCTCCACTTTCCTCCTCCTCGGTCGGGGCCTACTGGTAGGACCCCTCCACCCAGCGGTGGTAGTGGGTCCCCGCACAGGCGGTCGAGGAGCCCCCCGCCCAGTCGGCAACCCCCTCCTGTCGCCTCCCCCTCCCGCTCCTCTCCCCGCATCCGCCTCTGCATCGCCTCCCTCCTCCTCGGCCGGAGCTTACTGGCAAGATCCCGCCACCATGCGGTGGTACTGGGTCTCCGCCCAACCCCCGGCGGCGGTAGCCCACTATGGCTCCTCATCCGCTGTGCAGTGGGCGGCGTACGCCCTCTTCCTGGGATCGGGGCGCTATATCTAGCGCGCCCGACGGCGACGCCCCAGCCGCTGCGCTCTGGTCGCAGTGCTCTGGCCGCAACGACTCCCCCTTCCGGCCGTCCCCGCCCTCCGTGGCTCCTGCGGATCAGCTCCCTCCACCTCCTCCTCGTCGGTCCGCCCTGCCCAGCTCCTCGCCGGTCCCCCCTCCGCCTCCCATCCTCGGGCAGGCCTTCCCCTCTCTCTCTCGGCGCCGTCCGCCGCTGGACGCCCCTTTGCGGCTTTCCCGCGGCACTCTCCGCCGAGTCGTCGCCCCCGTCCGTCATCTCGCCCGT